>CAUYQV010113831.1:0-22158 GCA_963574575.1 Galagoides demidoff | reverse complement strand
TACGACAGCTCAGACATGTAGGAGCCGAAACAAATGGAAGTAAGGATACAGTGAATAAATTTTCAGATAATACCCTAAGGCTGCTAAAGGAATTAACAAGCAAAAAATCTCTTCAAGTGCCAGGTATTTATTAGCATTTGCCTCATTTATGGCAAAATGAAGGAAGCCTTCAGCCTGCAGTGCAGATGGGTAGCGGAAGAACAGGAGTTTCAATAGTAATGGGAATTCCCACAGTGAAGATCAGACCTCATAGAAACTCTTCATTCTCTTATCGATAACCTGTATCCTGAAGAGAAGATGGACAGTGTTATAGTAGTCTTCATAGGAGAGACAGATATCGATTATGTGCATGGTGTTGTTGCCGACCTGGAGAAAGAATTTTCTAAAGAAATCCGTTCTGGCCTGGTAGAAGTAATATCACCCCCTGAGAGCTATTATCCGGACTTGACAAACCTGAAGGAGACATTTGGAGATTCTAATGAAAGAGTAAGATGGAGAACAAAGCAAAACCTGGATTATTGTTTTCTAACCATGTATGCTCAGGAAAAGGGCATATATTACATTTAGCTCCAAGATGATATCGTTGTCAAACAGAATTATCTTAATACTATAAAAAATTTTGCACTTCACCTTTCTTCTGAGGAATGGATGATTCTAGAGTTTTCCCAGCCGGGCTTCAAGCGCCAGACCTCACTCTGATTGTAGAATTCATCTTCATGTTCTATAAGGAGAAACCCATTGACTGGCTTTTGGATCACATTCTCTGGGTGAAAGTCTGCGACCCTGAAAAAGATGCAAAACATGGTGATAGACAAAAAGCAAATCTGCGAGTTCACTTCAGACCTTCCCTTTGCCAGTATGTTGGTCTGCATTCATCACTGTCAGGAAAAATCTAGAAACTCACAGATAAGGATTATATGAAACCATTACTTCTTTAAATCCGTGTAAATCCATCTGCAGAGGTTTCCACTTCCTTGAAGGTCTACCAAGGACATACACTGGAGAAGACGTCTATGGGGGAGGATTTCTTCTGGGCCACACCCCAATAGCTGGAGACTACATCTTGTTTAAATTTGATAAGCCAGTCAATGTAGAAAGTTATTTGTTCCATAGTGGCAACCAAGAACATCCAGGAGATATACTGCTAAATTGAACTGTGGAAGTTTTGCCTTTTAAGAGTGAAGGTTTGGAAATAAGCAAAGAAACCAAAGACAAATGATTAGAAGATGGCTATTTCAGAATAGGAAAATTTGAGAATGGTGTTGCAGAAGGAATGGTGGATCCTAGTCTAAATCCCGTTGCAACCTTTCGACTTTCAGTTATTCAGAATTCTGCTGTTTGGGCTATTCATATTTTAAAAGCCACCAACTGATCTACTAAGAAACCAATATACTTTTTCCTGTGAATTTGTTGATCAAAGATAATTAAGCATGTAAAAAAAAGAAAAGAAAATGGATTCTCCCCTAGATTCTCCAGAAAATAACACAGGCCTGATAAATTTCAGCTCCGTAAGACCCATAATAGTAAATTTGTTGTGTTCTAAGCCACTAAGTTTGTGGTAATTTATTACAGTAACAAATAGAAAATGGGTATGGCTCTATCGTCAGTGTTTCTAAATCTGCCACTCCTAGGCTGTGAGCTCCCTGACAGCAGCGTCCATGCCTTCGTGTTACCTTCATATCTCAGTGCCTACCAGCATGTGGCAGCTGTCAGCTGCGGCACTAACTGCCCGTTGGGCTTGGCCCTGGCTTTCCCAGACCAAGTAGCTTACTGTCCACAGCTGCCTTGTCAGCCTGACCCAGCAGTCATGGTGAGATTTGATGAGGGATCTCTTTAGAGAAAAGCTCCAGAGGATAGAACATATGAGTCTGCTAGAGCTGCCAAGTACCACAGACCGAGAGGCTAGACAGATTTATTCTCACAGTTCTGGAGACTGGGACATCCAAGATCAAGGTGCCAATGGTAGGTTTCATTCCAAGTCATCTTCTCCTGGCTTCTGGGTGGCTGCCATTTCATGTGTGCTTCCATAACCTCTTTTAGATGGGAGTTGGTGGCTCATCCTGAAGGATGGCTCTTGTAAGGACATAGAGATCAGAGCTTCAACATGTGAAACTGGGGATGAGGGGACAATTAAGTGCCTAACAGTGGTGACAGTGAAACCTGGGAGTACATGTGTAACAAAACGCTGTCTGCCCCTTTGGGCCAGGCAGGCGGTGGCGTGCGAGGTAGAGAGAAGCTTCCCTTTTGCCATTTTACACCCCTCATTTATTTTACACCGCTGCCCTGTGAGCTAAGTAGTGGTATCCTGAGGTTAAGTAATATTCCCATGGCTCCACAGCTAGAGCCTGGCTAGAAAACTCAGGTTCTTAAGTATCTCAAAAGGTTTCCTACGTGAATGTTTCTCTGTACATGTCATACAAGAAGTGTTCAAACTTGGACATCTCCACGGTGGTTTAGCTGCCGCTTTCAGTTCTCCAGACTCTGTCTGCTCGGTGACAGAGCCAGTGCTGTGTATGGTGTTCCAGTGAGGGCTTAAAACCACTCACAGCAGGGGTTTAGCACGATGACAGGCCTCTCAGACACTAAAAATGCAGAGAGATGATGCTCAGCTCAACTGAAGATCCCCTGGAGAATCTCCAGAATCTCCAGCCCTGTGGTGCGGTGTTCAGTGACCAGAGTCTGCCAGCTGAGTGTTGTGAGCCCGTGGTGGGCAGTCCTGGAGAGCTACACACACACACACAAAACCTCATTCCAACATGACTGTACAGCCTCTGATAGGAGAAGTCATTCACGTTAAGATTTTTTTAGAATGACTGTTTTGGATTTTGTGGGTTCCCGATTTTAGGGGATGTGGTTATTGGTCAGTTCTAACAAAAAGGTTGGTAAGACCCCAGGCTGTCCTCCCCAGAAGTCTAAGGTGGAAGAGGAGGAGAAATGCCGGCAGGCAGTCTAGCAAACATGGGGGGCACCCACTGTGCCAGGAGGCCCTGTGAAGCCGCAGCCCCTTGGCCTCCCTGCTGCTGGGAGAGCCAGTGTCCTTCATGGTCAAGTATGTAATGTTCCTGAACTTCATGTTCAGAAGCCAGCAAATGTAGATGCTCTGCAGGGTGACCCAGGATGTGCTTCCTGAGTGGGTAGGTGGGAACCCAGCTCCTGAATCTGCTTCCCTGCCTGCTGGGGGGAGGGGGAGTGGGTGTTATGGAAAGGGAGTCCCTGGAGCTCTGTGATTGATCAGTAAAGGTGGAGCTGGAGAGTCTGACCGGGCTCATTTTTAGCCTGTTTGTCTATGGAGAAGACAAAACAGTCATGCATCACTGGAGCGGGTTATATTCTGAGAAATGTCATTGGATGATTTCATCCTGATGCACACATCCCAGAGCACACTTACACACACCTGGCCAGTGAAACCTGCTGCACACCTCGGCGTTGTGGTCTGGCAATGTGCACTGTCCCCTGTGCAGTGTGTTACTGTACTTAGCCGCAGTTGTAACCCAGTGATATTTGTGTATATCAACATATCTAAATGTAGAAAAGATTCAGCAAAACTATGCTATTATCTTATGTGACCACTGTGGTATATATGGTCTGTTGTTGACTGAAATGGCCTTGGTGACTGACACATGACTGTAATCACATTGCCTGGCAACCTGAGGCAATTTTTGGAATGCAGGTTAGAATTCTGCCCAGAATTCTGTTGTTTATCAGTAGTTCCTCAGCAAATTGCAGGCTAGCAGCCAGGGGCTGTGTCTTAGCCACAGATCTGTTTAGTTTGGCCTGGATCACAGAGTATCTTAGATTGAGAAATCTCACAGTGAAATTCAGGGTTCTATTAGGGAATTGGGAGATGTGGTCCTGTGGGGGCCCATTCCCACATAGCTGATCACCAGACCCTTTGCTCCCTGGGCAGCCTCCTTTGTAGTTCCTGCCTGGCTGCAGTGAGCACTATTTTGAACAGAGTACTTTGTAGGTGACTATAGTGACATTTGGCGGTGAGGTATATAGCACTTTTTCTAGCATGAATCACAAACTTAATTGTCTGACCTCATATGTTCCATCAATTCGTTCTTAGGCCTTTTCAAAAGGCCTTTGGCCCTTTCTCAGAAGCAGGTGTACTGGTTTTCCCCGCTCTTTTATTAGAGACCAGTGAGCAAATGGAAACATTACTTAAATACTCAGCAAAGCAGATGGAGATGTCTCCCCAGATTCTGTTTGGGACGTGACTGCCCGAATGTGGTGTGTCGCACAGGGCCCAGGACTTACCAGGGAGAAAAAAGGCAGCAGCCCCAAGTCCATGTTGAAAGTTTCCTATCACGGGCATAACTATCAGCTCTGGGTTTATCCTAGTATTCTTTCTGGAGCCAGGAACATAGGAGATGCTCAACCAACCTTTATTGAGTGCACACGTCTCGTGTGGTGTGTGTGAGATCACAGCCTGCCTCCCTAATTCTGACTGCACTAGTACTGTTTGTTGCTGAGCATGTGTGGTGCAGAGCACACACTGTGTGTTATCTAGCTCAGTGCTCTAGAAATGGTGTGAAGGCTCTGTTATTTAGCCCCACCTTGTCACTGAGGACTCTGAACACGTGAGAACCTGCATGTAGTGGCTAAAACCTCTGCCACCCGGGACAGAGTCTGGACATCACCAAATGAAATGGGATGGAAGTTAAATAAGTGTCAGGTGGCTGGCGTTCATCAGGCATCCAACAGGTGGTGGCTGTGATATTTGGGAAGGAGGGTGAGATAACGTTATGGGGAAGATTTTAGACCTTGGGATCAGAAAACCCTAGGTTTGATTTTTAGGCCTGTCATCTGCAAGTTGTATGACTTTGTGTATGTTTCTTACCTTTTCTCAGTTTGCCTCAGCCATAAAATGGTTATACTAGTACCCATCTAGGTTTCAGTTAGATCCAGCGTATTGCCTGCCACATAGTAAGTGCTTGGCAAATGGTTGCTCAGCTACTGCCTGCCCAGCAGGAGACCAGCTTTAGAGCTTCCTTGCAAAAGATTTCAAATGCACACCACACCTGTGCTCCCTGAGTGGGTGGGGAGGGGTGCTTGAGGGATGCCTGAACACTGGCCAGCGTGGGAAAATGTATAGAGAAAGTTACATTCCACTGGGGGCCTCAGTTCTGCCCAGAGGAGTTGGTCTGTGTGGGGTATGTTCAGCTTGCCCCTGAAGTCTTAAGAAGGTGGGAGAGAGGAACCGTGAGATGGTTGAAAAGGTGTGGACTTTGTAGATGTCAAGAGTTCAGACCCTCTGTGACCCTGGGAAAGGGACTTAATCTCTCTGAGGCTGCATCAGATCTGGAAGATGAGAATAATAGTAGCTATGGAAAGAGGTTGTCCTGGGAAATAACTGACCCCTGACACACTTAGCATAGAGCAGGTGCTTAGGATGTGGTTGCTTCACTAGTCCCCCCAGGTGACTGTCACCACACTGTGTTATGGAGACCAAGAGCTCCAGTGTAGGGCTGTGGCTATGCTGCTGAGACTGTGGCCCCAGGTTCTCCCTTGGCTGATGGGAAACCCAAATGCGTCCCTCCCTGTGTGTGGCTTCTCCTTTGGTCCAGGAGGGTGGATGGTTGCTATGTGTGGTCGTCAGAGCGTGGAGCATGCTGTCAAGAGCTTGGAATTTGGCAGTGGCCCACTTTGGGGTTTGTGTCTCCTGGGGAATAGATGTTTCTGCCATCCCATGACACTGCTGACCAGTTGAGCAACCTCTGGAGGAGGTGAGGCTGAAGCAGATTCCCTTCTCTGGTGTTCAGAACAGGAAAGCCTATGACCTTTGCATCAATGACGGTCTCCAGGGATTTGTGATCGTGAGCATTTCTGGGCCAAATATTAACTTCAAAATTAGTTCAGCTTCAGATCCCCCACCCCTGTCTCCCAGCCTGTAGATGAAAGGATGGACAGTGTGGTCTTTTGAAGAGAAACCAGGGAGGCCCAGGTTTTAAACTTCACTTGCTCTGCGTCCCCTTGTAGTTGCTTTTTTCCCTCTCTGCACTTGCCCTGTGAAGTAGAGAGACTGAGCCACAGGCCATGACAGGAGCAATTTAGGAGCACACAGTGAGGAGTTAGAACTTGCCTCCGCCCTTGGCAGGTCCCGGCACATGCATCTTTCCCAGTGACCAGCAGCAGCTCTGGGGACCTGGGCCCTTCTCAGTTTGCATTTTGGGGTTCCAGTAATGAGGTCTTTCTCCTATTAAAATATAAGGCCAAGGGCCAAGGACCATCCACATGCAATATTAGTTAGTCCAGCAGGTTAGACTTGGGTTTGCAGAGCCCCCCAGGACACCAGTATGGCAGCAGGGGCTTTGTCCAGGTTTGTCACCTGTGGTCTCTGCTGGCCTTGACAGGTGTTTACTGATTCCCACCTACTCCATGCAGAGCTCTGGACTCAGGGCTGGTGCTGGAGATGCAAAGATGATGGCACCAGCCCTCAAGGACTTCGTCAAGAAGCTTTAGAAATAGGAATACACACACCAAAAGGAACTTAACTGGTGACATCTGACAGTGCATTGCTGGGCACAGGACGAGGGTCAGAGGAGACGTGCTCACTTCATGGGGTAGTTAAGAAAAGTGGGGGCTTGGGCTTGATGGACTTTGAGGGCTGGATGGATGCAGAAGGGAGTAGGAGTTTTTCCAGAAAGAGGCTGATAGAAGCAGAAAGCAGGGCTGGCTGGAGGGGACACTTAATGCTGGGGATTGGGCAGGAAGATTGCAGAGGACAGCCTGGCCCTGTTTTGATTGGCCCATGTGATAGGGAAGATGGGCTTGACTCCTGGAGCAGACTCTTCCTGCTGGTGACTCACAGGTTAATCTGCCGCCAGCCTTGGTGCTCTCCAGGCTGATGTTACAGGCGAGAACATGTTCTCAATGGCTTTCCTCCAGCCATTATCTACCTATCTGGAGAATATTCTTCCCTTAAGCGCAAGTGTACAGAGAGTAGCTGCAGGACTTGAAGAGGGGGCCATCATCTCTGCAGTGGCCTGGGGTGCCCCGAGTTGAGTCCTAGTAAGATTCAGGTGGGAGAGGCTGCCCAGTGTGATGTCAAGCGAGAGTAATGGTACTGCTGGGCTTTCACAAGGAGGTGGGGAGACAGTGCGGAGCACAATGTCCCCTTTCCCATCTTCTCCCTTCCAGAGGCCTGTTACTCTAGCAAGCTGCCACTGACATTAGAACCGCATTCCTTGCACTTTGTAGCCTTCCTGACTCCTTGCCACCACCAGGATTAACTGCCACTTCCTTTGATAGCATTCAGGGTCCTGAGCCATGTGGCAGGGAGCAGCTTCTCCAGCCTTCACCCACTTCTCCTCCTGTGGCCTCTGCTTCTGCCAATACCGGCTCTTCCTTCCTCTGAGCCTTCGTTCAGCCTCAGCCTGGGCAGCTCCCAAATGGACACCTATGCACCCTTCAGCCCTCTCAGCGCTGACCCTCGGGAAGCTGCCCCACCTTCCCTCCCACCAGACACGGGGCATTGTTTTTCTTGCCTACCCTGGTCACCTTCCACTCTTCGTACCAGGTTTTGTTCTCTGTTTGCACTGTAGTCCTGGGTACTCTTTTCTCCTCCCCACCAGTGCAGAGCCTCTCAAGGGCAGGGAGCACATCCCACATGCTGGGAGAAGCACGCTTTCTGGTGGCCCAGTGAGTGTGGCCCAAGACCAGGAGACAGGAGAGCCAGTGGGTCCTGGGCTGCCTGTGCTGCTGTGCACACTGGGTCTGCTTTTAGATCCTTTGCTGACCCCACAAGGATTTCCAAACCCAGCACCTGGTGCCAGTCTGACTTGTACCAAGCAGAAGCACATCCTGGCCCCCTGCAGGCGTCTGGGCCGGGGTAGGGGGCACAGCTGCTGTCAGTGGGCTTTGACACATCCCCACATCCTGCACTTCTCGAGAGCAAAGAAACCAGGTTCTGGACCTTATGAAATTAGGAGACTGAGTGATTTTTGTCAAAGACATTTAAAGTCCAAACTAAAAACAAGTCACCCACAGTTCTCAGAGTATATTCACAAATTAGTTAGGCAGTGTGGAATCCTCAGTTTAATCTCTCTTTAGGGTTAAAATAATTTGCTGCTGCATTGGCCGGGAATCGAACCCGGGCCTCCCGCGTGGCAGGCGAGAATTCTACCACTGAACCACCAATGCTCCAGCTGTAACCAGCTGTGTGGACACCTCCCTTTAACCCTGTGCTGGCTTAAAGGCTAGAAGGCTGGTGTCTGATGCTGCCATGTCAGCACCTCTGCAGGAACAGAAAGTTTAGCCTCCAGAGCAGGAGGAAGCAGAAGGATGTGTGTGTGCAATTGATTTGCCTTGAGACCTCCTGAGAGAAACAAGAGCTGCTTTCTCAGAAGCCAAAGCATGTTGAGACTTGGGGGAACTTTAACTCTGATGTCTGAATCCTGCCTTTCCATTCTGCTTAGGCTTGTGTTCAGCAGTTTTATTGTTCTCAGGTTTCACTCCAGCGTCCTGCTGGACACTGGCCAAGGCCAGGGCAGCCATGCCTTGTGATGAAGGCATCAAGGCCAAGGTTCCAGCACCTATAGTGAGCGCTTCTCTGAAGAACCCAGCTGCCCTTCCTGTGCTCGCTCAGCAGGAAATGTGATGCCAGATTCACTGGCTGCCTGGGCTGCTGCAGGCATGGCGTGCTCAAGAGGACGGGCTCCTTCAGCACAATCTGTGTGAGGAGACTAGCCAGGAAAAGGCAATAAAAGCAACACTGCATTTGCATTGGCCGGGAATCGAACCCGGGCCTCCCGCGTGGCAGGCGAGAATTCTACCACTGAACCACCAATGCTCCAGCTGCTCTCTGCAGTGTCTGCAGGGCTTTTCATAAAGGGCTCTCTCTATATAGAGAAGCCCTCTGACAGGTCACTGGGCCTCACCTGGCTGGTTTGCCCAGTTGGTGTGACCAGACAGGTTTATGTAGAAGCATCCTTGCCAGGCCTTATTACTCTGCTTTGGGAGTTGGAGCCTGTGAACTGGTATTCATCTTCCACTCATTTGTACAGCCTCTTCCTAAAATATCCCTCTCTGCTCCAGTGTCCACCAGGCTGGAGCCAAACCTGTTTCTCCCCTCTTCTGTGGACAGTGCCTGGCACAAAACAAATGCCCCATGTGACTTGCTGTATTAAATCTTTATGAAATCATTGTTAACCCCTCTTTGAACAGCCTTTGTACAGGTGTGATCACTGTCTCACAGAACAGCACAGTTGGTCTTGAACAGCTCCAGTTACTAGAAGTTTCTGACACTGAGCTGAAACCATGCAGACTAATTGATGCCTTTTGGGCATGACCATTCTTAAAATTCTTCAAGCCAACTTGAGATTCCATTTATGCAACAGGCGTGCATCAGGGAGAAAGCCTCTGCAGCTGCTTCTGGAAGTCTACATCTCTAAACCCCCCACACACCAGGCTTCTCAAATACTCCTTCACATGCTCAGCAAAAACCATCAGAGGCTCCTGTCACGTGGTACGAAATTCATTCTCCTAGCTAGAGATGCCACAGTTTCCAGAGCCCACCCATCCTCGAGGTTTCCCGCTACTGCTCTGATTTCTGGAGCCCCAAACAAGGTGGCCTGGTGCCCCCTCCTTGCCATTCCTCACGCATTTCCTTTTGCCCAGAAGACCCATTTCCTTCTCTTTACCCTGCTGCCTACAGCGTCCGGTTCCCATCCCACACCAGGGAAGCCTTTCCTAACCACCCCAGCCGCAGATGCCCCAGCAGTGATGTGGGTGCTTGTGCTGGCATCATCCCATTTAGGGCTTCTTTCCACAGGGATGCTGTGAGCTTCTGGAGGACAGAGGCTTAACCTTCACATCCACAGGTCTCTGAAAACAGACTGGTCTGTTACACAGCCAGGCCTCCCTCAGGTCTTCTCCACTCAGGCCAGGGCCTGCCTGGGCAAACGTCCCACCCACAAAGGTAGCCTCCCTCCTACCTGCCCCTCTCCCTGCTAGTGTCACTGCCCAAGGAGACACCTTGGAGGCACCATCTATCACCTACCCCCATATTAACACCGGCTACTGATGCTTTTCTGTTTAATTCTAGAAGTAATCCCCCCTGCACTTTCCCACTGGCCCAGCCACATTTCAGGTCCTCCTAACAGCGAAGCTGCAGTGTTCTGCTGAAAAGTGTGTCCTTGGCATCAGCTCTTTCTGTCAGACCCACCCCAGCTACCACCCTAGCCCTCCAAGCTGCCACCAGAAGAATCTGCTAAAGCGGTGTCTGAGTGCAGTGTCATCCCCTGCTGGGGCCCCTCTACTGCTTCATATTTTCCGTAACTGCCTCTAGTTGTCCCTTCCACACACTAGATGCCTGGTCTGGCCCTCAATCTGCCGTGTCTTCTCGGCACTCTTTGCCTTTAGCCAGGCTTCCCTGTGACTAGGACACCCTGCCTTCCTTTCTTTACCTAGGAAATGCCTTGGATGTTTTTAAAATCAGACTCAACTGGCATCTCTCTGCCCCCACTAGATGGCCTGGGGAGACCTGGCTTGTTGTATTGTCTTGCTTCTGAGATACCATTTGTGCCACTTTGTTGCAATTACTTATTTGTGTGTGGATCTAGCCGATTGGACTGGGGCCTGGTCCAGCTGTGTGTCCCCAGCACCGTCCCTGGAAATAATGGCCCAGCTCCAGAGAACTTCTTGGATTCGTGATAAAGTTGAGCAAGTGTCACATAATGAAAATGGCTGATGAACTAACAGTGCACTGTGTTTTTTGGTCTCTGATAAAAGGTTTATTTGCATTCTCCTAGATTCCCGGAAGTGAGAGAATACCTGTTACTCATTTTATTGTACACAGAGGGAACCTGAGACCCAGAGTAGGGAAGCAGAACTGGGAAGGCCTACCCAAGATACCTGACTCCCACTTCCTCTTTCTAAACAGATTGCCTCCTTTCTTCCCCTTGACCCCGACAGGAGGGGTGATCTGGTCCCCACAGCCCCCTCTCTCCTCTCTCTTCAGGCTGGTGCGGGAGTTCGTGGCCCAGAACAATACGGTGCAGATCAAGCACGTGATCCAGACGCTGTCTCAGGAGTTTGCCCTGTCTCAGCACCCCCACAGCCGGAAAGGGGGCCTCATCGGCCTGGCCGCCTGCTCCATCGCCCTGGGCAAGGTGGGCCTTTCTCCTCAGGGACAGACATGCTAGCCATGCCTTGACTCTGAGCCATCCAGACACCTCCCGTCCTGAGACCTGGCAAGGTGCCACAGACCTGTGTTTTATTGCCACTCTCTCTATACCTAAGACCAGCAAGGGCTGACTTTGCAGCCCTGTCACCTGGCGAGGTCCCTCTCCTGGGAGGCAGGCTTGGGAAGGGCTCACACAAAGCCCTGAGCTGGGATGTCAGCCTCCCCCCTCTGAGCAGTCTGCTCCCCCTCCTGCCCCATCGCAGGACTCAGGGCTGTACCTGAAGGAGCTGATCGAGCCGGTGCTGACCTGCTTCAATGACGCGGACAGCAGGCTGCGCTACTATGCCTGCGAGGCGCTCTACAACATCGTCAAGGTGGCCCGCGGCGCCGTGCTGCCCCACTTCAATGTGCTTTTCGATGGGCTGAGCAAGGTAGCTACTCCTCCTGGCTGGGCTGAGCTCAGTCTCCCACCTTACTTGACTTCTAGGACTGTAGATACTTGGGTCCCTTTTCCCAGAAGCAGGCAGAGCAGATAAGCATGGGGTTTCAAGGGACTCTTACTGTCTAATAATAATTTTTAAATGGGCTTATATTTACTTTTTTTTATCGCATTTTCTGAAAGTATCAGGCTGCCCCACAGTGGAGGGGAATAACCAGTAGTCTGAGAAGCACTAGCCTCCCTGGTGGAAGGTGATGAGAGTGAACCAGCTGTACAGACTGTCTTTCCCTGTGAGGAGGGCGGAGGTCATTCTAGCTCACACATGCTCTAGGAAAAGCTCTTCTTAGAAGGGCTTTGGAGCCCCTGATAACTCTTCTTCCACACCTCTCTCAGCTTCCTGGCATTCCACTCCCAGGTGCAGAGCCGCCCTGCAGCTCCTATAGAATGCCGTGGTCCCTTCTAGAATACCTCAAAGCTGTCCCTTCCCCACTCCAGGAGAGGAGAGAGGACTCGGCATTTTAAGAATGGAATCCCCTGAGGAAGGACGATGGGAAACAACCCTCTGCCCCAGTGGTGGCAGGGAGCAGCACATCACGGGAGCAATCCAAGCCGAAGGGGGCTGCTGCACAGGCCTCCTTACCAGCTCTGTCTTGCCCACCTCCCTGACCTTTCTCAACGTCGCATGGGGTGCCCGTTAGGTGTTCCAGGCTGTGCCAAGGCCTCGGCTGTCGGTTTGTAGGAGACCCGTGTCTTCTGCTCAGCTCTGATCTCAGTCCCCATGTATCTCCCATGCCTCTTGCAGCTGGCTGCTGACCCAGACCCCAACGTAAAAAGTGGATCTGAGCTCCTAGACCGCCTTTTAAAGGTATTTGTACTTTGTTGCCACTTTTATTTCTAGAATCTGTTTCTTCCATCTGTCTATATAACTTGGAAATTTCATCATTAGGGATGTTCTTCGAAATTATTGTTTTAGTTTTTCAATTTACATACAGTACAATTTACTCTTCTGTGTGCAGTTCTGTGACAAGTGTGTAGAGCTGTTCACCACCACAGTAGAAACACAGAACTGGCCGTCACCCTAAACATGCCCTCGCATTGTTGCCACCTGAGGACGGGGGTCCGGCAACCCATCCAGACCATAGAGAGGCGAGTTTGGCCATTGGGTTAGTTGACTTTGAGTCCTGGCAAGTTTTGCTTGTCCTCTGGTCTATGACCCATGTTCCAGGGGCATCTCCTGCCTGGCTCAGGCTCTGCCGGTTCCGTCTGTGGGCACATAACCCCTCAAGCCAGCCCTAGGCCAGGCCTAGTCCCTGGTTAATAGCAGCTCACATTCCTTGGTCCACAGGACATCGTGACAGAGAGCAGCAGGTTCGACCTGGTGGGCTTCATCCCTTTGTTGCGGGAGAGGATTTACTCCAACAACCAGTACGCCCGGCAGTTCATCATCTCCTGGGTAAGGTCCAGCCCAACCCTTTTTCTCCAGCCTATAGTTAAAGGAGCCTCTAGTTTAGTAAAATCTGCTGACAGTCCCTTTAGACAATAAGGGTGCCTCCTTATTATCCCTGGAATAACCATTGACACTTGATAATCTGAAGACATTGTATTTCGCTTTGCCCCCAAAGCTCATCATGTTGGCCCTGAAGGAGAACCAACTCATCCCTTGCCCTAGGAAACACAGATTTCACCATGAAGCCAGGAGTCCTGTTTCCTGCACACACACCTTTCCTAGCCTTGCCTATCCTTCCCTGTTCACTTCCTTCTCCCCAGGCGTTTGAATAGCCTTAGAGCCAAGTCAGCATTCCTTATACTTGTGACAGAACATCCTAGCTGCTCATGTCCCCTACTCCCACAGGACACATGCAGCTCAGGGAAACACTACTTCCATAGGGTCCCCAGTTCCAGAGGATCGGTGAGGAGGAGAAGAGTTTCTGGGGCTGGCGTGACCTCTCCTCCTTTTCTCTTCTCCTCGGTCAGATCCTGGTTCTGGAGTCCGTGCCAGACATCAACCTGCTGGACTACTTGCCAGAAATCCTGGATGGACTGTTCCAGATTCTGGGCGACAATGGCAAAGAGATTCGGAAAATGTGAGAGGAGTGAGGGGCAGGCAGCTGGCACCTGTGGGGAACCCCACCCTGTGCATAAGAATCCATCACACAGAGGGGCAAGGAATGAGTCCCGCACTCCTTCCTGCTCGAGGAGCTAAGAGCCCAGCCACCAGCAGCCTCCGCGAACACTCACCTGCCATGTCACTAACTGTCACCTCCCCCCTGCCCTGGCTGGCTGACCCCAAGCAGAAGTGGGCACTAGTGGGGGCTCCTTGGCCCTGGCTGACATAAGCTGTTTCCACTCTCCTGTTCTCATTGGTAGGTGTGAGGTTGTTCTTGGAGAATTCTTGAAAGAAATAAAGAAGAACCCCTCCAGTGTTAAGTTTGCCGAGATGGCCAACATCCTGGTGATCCACTGCCAGACCACAGGTGAGTGTGTCGAGGCCCCATGGCCACTGCCGTCTCAGCCTCAGTGAGGGGCAGGAGAGAGTCCTGGGAAGAGCATTGACCCATGTGATGCTGGGCCCTGGGAGCAAAGTCTCTGAATGGGAGATTTAGGTTCTCTTTTGACTCACAGGTCCTTTTGCCAGGTATAACCTGGAGTAAAGTAAATCCAGGCTCCTCTTTGCTGGCCACTGAGAGTTGAAATTCTGTCTCTTTTAGCTTTAGGTGCATATCAGACCACCATAGAACATAATTGCTTAAAATAACAGCCACTTATTACTGGTCATTAGTCTTCCGTTCAACAGGGTAGTTCCTCTCACCCATGTGGTTGTGGTTGCCTGGGCCAGGCTTGGCTGGGTTCAGATGTGCACATATAGTGAACTAGAGGGTTAGCTGAGGGTGGTCCAGGGTGGCCTCCCTCATGTCTGGCAGTTTTCTGGCTGTCATCTGGGGCAACGGGAGCAGTTGTATCACGTGCCATCATGCAGCTGGCAAGCCTGGGCACATCGTTCTCAGAGCAATGGTTGAAGTGAGCAAGGCCTCTTGAGGGCTAGGCCTGCCATGTTCTATTGGCCAAAGTAGAAGGCCAGCCCAGATTCAAGAGGTAGGGAGATAAGCCCCATGTCTAGATGAGTGGAGATACAGAGTTACATTGCAGAGGGGTGTGGACGCAGAGAGGGCCTTTTCCCAGTCTAGCACAGGATTGTCGCTCTACGTCAGTCTGTAACTGAAGCTCCTTTAGAGAGCAAAGCACACAGGTAACAGAGCATTGGTGAGGCTGGAAGCAAGCCAGTGGCAGGGAGCACTCCAGCTACTCACACTGATCCCTCTGGAACGAACCGATTCTCCCTGCAGATGACCTAATCCAGCTGACGGCCATGTGCTGGATGCGGGAGTTCATCCAGCTGGCTGGCCGCATCATGCTGCCCTATTCTTCTGGGATCCTGACTGCCGTTTTGCCCTGTCTGGCCTATGATGACCGCAAGAAAAGTATCCTTTGCTCTGGGAGAGAAGAAGCAGCCTGAAAGGGACTGTAAAGTTGAGGGACCCAGGAGTGGGAGGGCCACCTGAAAGGATCCTATGAGAAGAAAGAGGAGCATCTCATGGGGCAGGACACCAAGTACTCCCAGCAGTTCATCATCTGCTGGGTAAGGTCCAGCCCAACCCTTTTTCTCCAGCCTGTAGTTAAAGGAGCCTCTAGTTTAGCAAAATCTGCTGACAGTCCCTTTAACCACAAGATGCCTCCTTATTATCCCTAGAATAACCATTGACACCTGATAATCTGAAGACCTTGTATTTAGCCTTGCCCCCAAAGCTCATCATGTTGGCCCTGAAGGAGACCCAACTCATCCCTTGCCCTAGGAAACACAGATTTAACCGTGAAGCCAGGAGTCCTGTTTCCTGCACACACGCCTTCCCTAGCCTTGCCTGTCCTTCCCTATTTACTTCCTTCTCCCTTCTCCCCTTTAGATTTTGCTAAACTAGAAGCTCCTTTAACTACAGGCTGGAGAAAAAGGGTTGGGTCTGGACCTTACCCAGGAGATGATGAACTGCCGGGCGTACTGGTGTCCTGCCCCGTGAGATGCTCCTCTTTCTTCTCATATGTAGCCTGGAGAACAGGGTCTGGGTTTAGACTCCCTGTCTGCCCAGCACAGCCTCAGGGGACTGAGTCCCTAACCTGGAACACCAGGTTTAGAGAAGACTCCCTAGGCAGGGCCACTCCTTACATCAGTGGATCAGGCATCAAGGAGGTGGCCAATGTATGCAACCAGGGCCTGATGAAGCTGGTCACCCCTGAGGACGATGAGCCGGATGAGCCGAAGCCAGTGCTCCAGAAGCAGTTAGAACCCCACCCGGATGACTCCCTGTCAAGGCAGGAGGGGGCAGGCAATGGTGAGTAAACTCTGCTTGTGGCCCCTCACCTCCCACAGGGGGCCCCAGCCAGAAGTCATAAGACCTGATGTGGGGCTACTTTATATATGTTACTCAAATAATTTTGGCAATAACCCTGTAAGGTAGAAACTGTTACTGTCACTGTTCTGCAGATGGGGGACTGGGGAGCTAAGCAGCATGACCAGAATCTGGCAACTGGTCAAGGGTGGGATTAGGACTTGAATCCAGGCAGCCTGCCTCCAGAGGCCATGATCTTAACCCATTCTGCCTCAAAGACCAGTAAGGCTTTGCTTAATCTTTGTCCTGCCAGGGTTCAGCTACAGGAAATAGTCCTTTTTAAGGTAGGGAGGTCTGGAGCATGGAGGGAGTGCCAGGAGTCAGGATGCACTTGGTTCTTGGTTATAGATGTCCCGCCTCCTGGAAGCCTGGCTGCCTGAACTGTGTATGTCGTTCTTAGGGAGGGAGGGTTAGGAAAGCGCTAGCTCAGTTTATTCAGTTCTTGGGAATTTTATTGCCCAAATCAGTACCTTTAAAAAATGAAGTTGTTCTCTATTCTCCTTTCAAACTCATTTAATATTTTCTTGTTTAATCTATGACATAAAGAAAACTACTTTTGGGAGATGCCTGTGGCTCAGTGAGTAGGGCGCCAGCCCCATATACCGAGGGTGGTGGGTTCAAACCCAGCCCCGGCCAAACTGCAACAAAAAAATAGCTGGGCATTGTGGTGGGCGCCTGTAGTCCCAGCTGCTTGGGAGGCTGGGGCAGAGGAATCGCCTAAGCCCAGGAGTTGGAGGTTGCTGTGAGCTATGACTCCACTGTAGTCTACCAAGGGTGATAAAGTGAGACTCTGTCTCTACAAAAAAAAAAAAAGAAAAAGAAAAGTACTTTTATGCTGATTGGTGTCTAGCATTTGACTCTACATAATACCCCAATTTTTCATATCTCTTGGGCTTTTTTCCTCACCAAGAGGTCACAGATCAGCTTTGGGGTGATATCCACTTTTGCAGAATCAGCCAGAGAGTAAATTGATATGCACCTACCCAAATCTGTAAGGATACCAGGGCAAGGTCTGGAACCTGCCCCAGGGGCCAAAAGAATTGCTAAAGCGTGTTCTCCTGTTGCCATTCATGGGCTTCTCTGTTGAACATCTGAGCAGATGTCAGGCAGGCATGTCCCGTGGACCCCCTCCTGTGGGTTTGGCTGGTAGAACTGAACAGTGGTCCATGCTGAACCTGACTCAGGTGTCACATTACAGCTGTGTTGTCACCAGTGCAAGCCAGAACAGCAAAACAGCTGGAGGCAAAGGAGAACTCAGCTGGAGCATTGGTGGTTCAGTGGTAGAATTCTCGCCTGCCACGCGGGAGGCCCGGGTTCGATTCCCGGCCAATGCAGTAGCTATAAACTTTTTGGCAGCTCCTAGGGGAAAATAACCTTGCAGAGATAAGTTAGTTCAGGCCTTCAAAGAGAGGAGCTTTCTCGCCAGGAGAAATCTAGAAGAATCTCAGGACTGGAAGTATTTATGAGTTCTCCCTGATACAAGAGTATTTTACTTTGGTATTCTTTTTCTGGTTCTTATTTTAGGAAGTTTGGAAAGTAGGAAAAAATACACAGAAGGAAGATTATCCCCACCAAGAGCCAATCAGTATTAAAATTCGGCATATTTTTCCAGCGTTTTTTATATAAACACATATTGTGAAGATCATACAACTTTACATTGTACTTTTATTTTATTTGACAAAAGATTTTTTATTTTGTTTTTCTTTGCTTTGTTTTTAGCTTGACCAGTATAACATGCAGAAGTTTTGATTCTTTTATACTGACTGCAGAGTTTACAGCACCTCTTAATCCATGTATTCAGAAAGTAGAATAACAGTTGCCTGGGTTTGGGGGACAAGAGGAATTGGGACCAACTGCTAACAAGTGCTTGGTTTTTGGGGGGGTAATATAGAAATGTTCTAGAATTAAATATAGATGATGGCTCCACAACTTTGTGAATATACTAAAAACCACCCAGTTATATACTTTTGTGTTATGTGAAATTTTGTCATATGAATTACTTCTCAAGTAAAAAGAAAAAACAGTTAGTGCTTGTTCCCCCAAAGTGGAACTCAGTGGCCCCTGCCCTCCCTTTCTGCTTATGTGGCAGTAAGCCAAGGCCTCTTGGGAGGATCCTGTGGTTCGTGGCAGCAGCTAAAAATCTTACTGCCAGCTGGAGCATTGGTGGTTCAGTGGTAGAATTCTCGCCTGCCACGCGGGAGGCCCGGGTTCGATTCCCGGCCAATGCAGTTCATTTGCCTTTTTAGATAGTTTTCCTGAGCATCCTTCAAACAGCTGCTTGCTCAGGAGAGCGTTACCCTAAAACAGGATACGTTCTGGCAGCTTGGCTGTGCATTTTACTGCCTCGTAAACAGCACTTCAGCAGATGAAACGCTCACTTTGTGGCAGTCCAGAGAGAGCAGCAGCTGTTTGGGACCCTCCCATCCACTCTCAGCCCCACTCAGCTCCTAAGGAACTAATCACCAGTTTTTTACCAAGGTGCTCAGGAGAATCCAGCAAGCTAGGAGACAGGTGATTTAGGGGGTCGGGGACCATGTGTCCCAGCCTCTCCTGCTCCCACTGTTCCATCCCTGGTGCAGGCTGAAGACAGGGCCCTCCTGCCCGGTCGTCTCTGTGTAACTGTGCTGACTCACCCAGAGCAACGCATTCTTCACAGCATGCTGCGAGCGCGCATGCACGCACACACACACACACGCACACACACACACCCCTCAGCTGCCCAAGCTGCTTCCTCCTCCACTGACCACAGCCCTCCAGTCAGGGCAGCCCCTCTTCACTCACTCCCTCCACCCCCTGCCTTGATCTGCCACTTGGGGGAAGTGTCCTATCCTCGATTCTGAGTTCTGTTGCCACTTAACAAGACCAGCCTGGTCCCCTGTGTGATTCTCTGATTGTCTCAGGCATCGCAGCAAAGATTGGGGGTCCCGGCAGCCTGTCTGTGAGTCCTGGCTCTGCTGACTTCATTTCTGTTACCCCCGGATAGCTGTTCACCCTTTCCAAAGCTTCAGACAGCTTATCTGTTAAGTAGAGTAAGAATAATAACCTATAGTCTGGGATTTTGTTTTTTTTTTTTTTTTGAGATAGTCTCACTCTGTCACCCTGGGTAGAGTGCCATCATGTCATAGCTCACAGCAAACTGCTAGGCTCACACAGTCCTCTTGCCTCAACCTCCCGAGTAGCTGGGACTACAGGTGCCCAGCACAATCCCTGGCTCATTTTATTATTTTTTTTAGTAGAGATGGGGTGTCACTCTTGCTTAGGCTGGTCTCTGAGCTCAGGCTGTCCACCCACCTCGGCTTCCCAGAGTGCTAAGGTTACAGGTGTGATCCACCACAGCTGTCTGGGGTTTCAGAAGAGGTTTTTGTACTTAAAGCACTTAGCACATGGCATGTGACAGTCTCAATAGCAAGCACTTTGGTGGTGTTAACACACGTTCAACATCGAACTAACACAGACTGGCTGAGGCCCTCAGGCAAACTTTTGATGAGAAGCCTATTACCGGTCAGCAGGGCTGCCTGCCTTTTGGTGCCCCTCTGAGAGGATCCGCTTTCTTGCCCTTTCCAGTTTGTGAACTCATGATACTAGTTCCTTGGATTACAGATCTGCCACCTGTGGGTCACAGCTGTGAACCTTACTGGCTGTGTGACTTTGGGCTAGTGAACCTCTCTGTGCCTCAGTTTCCTCACCTGATAATAACACCACCTATCGAGTAAGGCCATTAAGAGGATTAAGAGTTGGTAAAGAGACCAGAAAACGCCCAGCAGGTCGCCAGTGAAAGTCGTGAGATTAGTCTGAGGCAGCCCCAGCTCATCTCTCTGCTTCAGTGTCTGTCCACTTCAGCGTCCCTCCGCTTGTGACCAGGCCCAACACTTCCTGGTACTTCTCCTGCCCACAACTCCTGCTTTCATTAATGTAAAGAAGAAAGATAAAGGTCCTTTTGTAAAAGTTACCACAATACCATCATCACACCTCAGGAAAGAAAAAATAATAAGTCCTTAATATTAGCAAATACCTATTCAGGCTTCATACTTCCCATTGACTTGAGAATTTTTTTTTTTTATTACCGTGCACTTGAACTAGAGCACATTGCGTACATTGCAGTTGATTGATCTGTCCCTTACATCTCCTTCTCTTTTTAATCCCCCCTAATCCTTTTTTAATGGCCTGGGTCATTTGTCCTGTAGTTTCCCATGGTGTCTCTGTCATGGGCACCTGTTCCCTGCATTCCCTATAAACTGCTGCCACCCAGTCAGGTTCAAGGTTGAAATTTCTCAGCAAGAATACATAGGAGAATTCCTTCAGCAAGGCCCACAAGCAAAAATTGTAAAGAAAAAGGTTGTCACACCATATTTAAACTCAAAACTAGTATGACCAGCAAAAGGTTACAAGTTCTGAAACCAGACAGACTGAGAGTGGGAGGAGATATTTGCATTTTCACCATCAAGAAGTTAATAGCCAAACACAAGAAAGAGCTCCTTTTAGTCAAAAATGACTTTTGTATATTCACAGGTGTGTGACCATCACCAAAATTAAGTTTCGGTCACGTTCTGTTCCCTAAAGTGAATCCCTTGGCCAGCATCCCTCTTTCCCCCATCTCCTCCAGCCCTTGGCAGTCCGTAATCTGCTTTCTGTCTCTATGGATTTGCTTATTATGGACATTTCCTGTAAGCAGGATCATTTGCAGTCTTTTGTGATTGGTTTCTTTAACGTAGCACAAGTATTTAAAGTTTATCTGTGTTGTATCCCGTATCAGAACCTCACTCCTTTTTATTGCTAAATAATCGTCCTTTGTTTGCTACGCCACATTTCATTTATCTGTTCATCAGTTGGTAGACGTTTGGGTTGTTTTCGTTTTTTGGCCATTGTAGATCATGCCAGTGTGGACGTGGGTTTTCCTTTCTCTTGGGTCTACACCTAGGAGTGGAATTGCTGGGTCATACAGTCACTCTGTTTTTAGCCTTTTGAGGAACTGCCAGACTGTTTTCCAGCGTGACTGCACCATTTCTACCAGTGGCTTATGAGGGTTCAGATTTCTCTGCATCCTCGCTAGCACTTGTTATTTTCAGTCTTTTTTTTATTTTAGCCAGCCTGGTGGGTGTGAAAAATAGTATCTCATTGTGGTTTTGATTTGCATTTTCCTCATAGCTAAGGATGATGAGCGTCCCAGTCGTTTTGAACATCCACTGCTCATAAGCCAGTGATTTCCTGAGATTTACCAGGTGTCTTCAGCACCAGTGTTCCCTGGGGAGATCACTGTACCTAAAAACTTGTGGGCATGGGTACCGTCCAAGGACTTTGGGGCGTTAGTCAGTCCAGAGTCTGAATCAAGGTGCAGGGCCCTGGAGGTGCTGGTGTTGCTTGCGACAGGGATCTTGTTTATTCAGAAGACCCAGCAGCCTTTCCTGACACCTTTTCCCCCTTCTTCTCCCAGGAGGCACAGATGTTTCTTGTGACTCCAGCTTCAGTAGTGGCATCAGTGTCTTCACTCCGGCCAGGTAAGTGGTTTGTTGCAGCCAGAAGTGTTTGTGGAAAGTGTGCCGCAACCTAGATATTTCCTGGGTGCAAGAGACTGTAGCAAAGACCGAGGGCAGACTCTGGAGCACCCTCAGAGTCTACAGAGGAGTTGCTAGATGAGGGATCTGAAGCGAGCCCATCCCACCCACTCTGGCAGGCAAGTGGCCTTTAGGGGGGATTAGAAGCTGTAGAAGGCAAGTAGCTGCAAGTTGTAAGCATGCTGCTTGTGTGGTCACTGCAGCGAGACTCTGGCAGATCCTGGGCCTAGGGCTGTCTGCTTGTACAGGACAAGGTGAGGCCCACCAGACTGACAAGAGGAAGGCTGCTCAGAATGCCTCCAACATGTGCAGTCGTTAACCAATGAACAGCTAGTTGGCAGCCCAGGTCAGTTGTAATAACAAAGCCTTCCACGCGAGGGCAGTGCAGGCCAAGCTGTGAAACAATCCCCTCCTTGAAGGCTTCCTCCACCCTCCCTGCAGGGAGATGGGATTTCCCAAGGAGGGAATGGTCACAGTTCTGTCCTGGTCTGAGTCCCATGGGGCACTGGACTTGCCCCATGCCACTTTGTGTTTGGGTAGCATTGGTGCCTGCGGGGTAGGGTTGGATGGCGGTTCTGCTACAGAAAGTTTCTTCCCTCT
>CAUYQV010113828.1:0-34686 GCA_963574575.1 Galagoides demidoff | reverse complement strand
CCTTTGTAGTAGTGGTTCTCAACCTTCTCAATGCCGCAACCCTTTAATACAGTTCCTCACATTGTGGTGACCCCCAACCATAAAATTATTTTTGTTGCTACTTCATAACTGTAATTTTGCTACTGTTATGAATTGTAATGTGTTTTCTGATGGTCTTAGGCGACCCCCAAAGGGGCAGTGACCCACAGGTTGAGAACCGCTAATCTAGACTGATGTTTGATCAAGCAACTTAGCATTATAGCTTAATCTACTATACATGAAATTTACCATAATAGCTGTATGGCCTAGAAACGCCTCTGAAGAGTAAGCTAAGGCAGTCATTGGGCTCATCTTGTTTCCCATTATCAGTGATCACTATCCTTCATGGCCTAATGTTCAGTTTTTTGAAAGGATTGTTCCATATTTTGCTTTTTAAGGAATTTTTGTTTTATTTGAGTGGGATAATAATTCTGGTGTTTATTACTCTATCTTGGCTGGAAATTCGTATTTCTCCCACTTACCAGTTTAGAGGTTAAAGTGAATCATATTGGAAGAAACAAGAAACATAGCTATTGCTCTAGAAAATCTTCATTCCGGGAATAGGTTAATCATTGTCTGGGGTTTTTATAAGATTTGCTTCTTGTCTTCAAGTGCATACTGGAGCTAGAGGGGTCCATGGTTAATTATATGTCAGAGCTGGAAAAGATATTTAGGACTATTACTTTTATTTTCCTACTGGCAATGAGGAAGCTTTCCTGAAAGTATTGAAATTATTATACATTTTTCATCTTTTAATCCCCTAATGTATTGAATTAGATTAATGCACCTCACAATATTCATTGATACATGTATTCCTATAATAAACCCTATATTTTAGTCAGTTCAGCATGCTGTAACAGAGTACTATAGACTGGGTGGCTTAAATAACAAACATTTATTTCTTGTGGTTCTGGAGGGTGAAAGTTCAAACAGGATGAGAATTGCTGGTGTCATCTTGTTAAGTCACTTTTCTATCCTTCGATGTACTTAGTTCCCTCTGCCAACCTCAGCCGGTTGAACACTTCCACACCTCCATCCAGCCCTACTCCTGTTTCTATTTGGGGTTCCTATCCGTTCTCCCAGATTCGCCCACAGGTCATCGGACCTGAGGACCTCCTGAACACTTTAGGCAGGGGAAAAGCCTTCTATGTGGTCCCTCAGTGAGAAAGGGGTTCAATATATAGAGAATCACTCCCTCCACAGAAAATAAGGCACAATGGAAGCAGTGATTTAGCCTCCATCACAGAAGTAACATTCTCACTTCCTTCCTGCCTCTTTGTTCCATCAGAGCAGGATCCAAGGATTTGTATTCTCTGGTTTTTGTGTTCTGTCAATAAAAATGTGGATCAAGAGGCCGCGGGAGGCAATCCAACATCTTTACACTTCAATCCATCCAGTTGCTAAGAGAAATCCCTCCACAGTCTCCTGTTTTCTAAGAAAAGGTGCACAACGGTTTTCTGGAGTCCGGGAATAGGATGCAGAGACCGGGTAAAGAACTAGCTGTTCGGTAGTTTCTATATTTAGCCAGTCCCTGGCAAAGCGTTTTCTCTTTCCTGTAAGTAGCCTGCCTTTGTCTTGAATATCTCTTTCTCTCTCTCTCTCTCTCTCTTTTTTTTTTTTTTAAGAAAAACAGTCAGAAAGGAAGAGTCTGGAAGAATGTGTCTTCCTGAGGTTTCTGTTCCTATTACCTACCGAATGTCTGCAAGATTCAGGTTAATAAAAGTTTTTGGTGATTGAGTTCTATAAAGAGGAAAAACGAAAATTCTAAAGCTTGTTTCCAAAGTAGCGAATGCAAACCTCAAAAACGCTGAGTAAATTTTTGTTTTATTACATGAAATCAGTTTGGAAATTCCTTGTTTCTTGCAGTGGGGATGTAGCTCAGTGGTAGAGCGCATGCTTAGCATGCATGAGGTCCCGGGTTCGATCCCCAGCATCTCCATTCTTTTGCATCCCTATCGATAATCATCTGTGTACGTTGTATCCCTCCCTCTCGAGAAACATCTTTCGCCTACCTTGCAATCACAACCCTTTCTGTAGAACGTGAAAATTGATCTCTTTCCCCCCTAGGTACTTAGATCTTGCTTGTGTTGTAGTTCTTTCCCTTTTAAAATGTCATTCCTCTTCGTCCTCAGCAGAGTTTATATATGGTGATCCACAAAGGAAAAAAACAAAGGTGACTTTCAAGCCTGTTCCATAAAATAATTACTGACATTTATCTATATAAATCCTAATTAGAAGATTTGTGAAAGAATTAGTCTTTTCACCTAGTTTGGTGCTGGGGGTTGGTTGGAGGAGGGGGAGGTAGGCTGAGCTCCTGTCTCAGGTTTCACATTTAGAGGCTCACTGAGAGAAAAATGGATTTCCCAGAAGCTCTCTGGAAAGAAAGTGCACTCCTCCCAGACCTGAGGCTCTGAAAATATAGGTAAATTTAGCTTCTCCAAATGTTCTCTCAGAAATCATACACAAAGGAGTGAAATAGAAGCATTTTGACACAAACGTGGTTTTCCTTCAGTGATTGCATTTTACCAGTGAGCTCATAGTGTTCACACTTACCTCTTTAGAAATCTCCAAATTTGCCTCACTAATTCAAAAGGTCCTTATTTCAATTCCTCCCTCTCAACAACAACAAAATCCACTTATATTTTTAAATCTGGCACTATTTTACCATTCACGTGAGTAGGAATTTCTTTGGCTAACTCCTTAGCACATTTTTCAGATGGTCCAGTTCCCTTTTGGAATGCAGCAGCATTTATTGTGTCTCCCGTGCTTTCATCTCAACTTCCAACTTGTGACAGACACTCTGTCATACCATGCATTAGCACATAAAGGAAGTTTGGAGAACAGTTTTCCTGTGTTTTTTTTTTTTTTCCTCAGCCAGGCCTCAGCAAACACAGTCTTGGCTCCTGCCTGGCTGTGTTTAAGTCAAGAGTTCATAGCCAAGAACCTAAGCAGTGTGGATCAAGTTCTTTAAAGATAGTAATGACTACCATCCTTTATGTCAAGCTCCAATGCAGGCGTCCTCAAACTACGGGCAGCAGGCCACATGCGCCCGCCTATCCGGCCTGGACTTGCCGGGTGTTTTTGCGGCTGCTGCCTGTCCTGCTTTGCAGCCGACTAGTCCCGGGACCTGCAGTCCGGCCCTCCAACGGTCTGAGGGACAGCGAACTGGTCCCCTGTTTAAAAAGTTTGAGGACCCCTGCCTAATGTTTCGGTCTGTTAGCTAAGGGTGGATGCAGTGCTTGTGCCACCTGAGAAAAAACACAAAATTAACCTATGGGTCTTAGAATGGGCCTGTGTGATGCCCTGAAGCTTGCATTCTATTATCTTCTATTACCTACAGTTTAAATCATCCTGTGCTTTCAATTATTGAGCAATTGCTCTTGCTAATATTTATTACTACCTACCATAGTGCAACTCTGATGTAGCTTCAAAATAATACAGCACTCTGAGGTAGCCACAGCATGAACCACCTGAGTGGTCAATGAAGAAATAGTCGCCAGACCTTTCCCTGCTTGTTCCTCACATTTTCTTTTCTTTTTTTTTTTTTTTTTGAGACGGAGCCTCAAGCTATCCCCCTGGGTAGAGTGCCATGGCATCACAGCTCATAGCAACCTCCAACTCCTGGTCTCAAGCGAGTCTCCTGCCTCCGCCTCCCAAGTAGCTGGAACCACAGGCGCCCGCCACAACGCCCGGCCATTTTTTGGTTGCAGCCGTCATTGTTGTTTGGCGGGCCGGGGCTGGGGATTCGAACCCGCCACCTTAGGTGTACTCGGTTGGCGCCTTAGTCGATTGAGCCACAGGCGCCGAGCCTTCCTCACATTTTCAATGTGCTTAATTACTCACAGCCAAGGTTAACAACTATGAGATACCAAGAGTTCTACCTAGTAACTAGTTTTGAATCGGAAGTAATTATTCCTCACTTCCTCATACTCCCTGAGATCCCTAATTTGAAAAGCTGATTGCTGGGACAAAAGTGGATTACTTAGTAAGTCCAGGGAATTCTGGGACAGAAGAGATAAACCCTGCTCTCGTCAATTTGAATTTGGGGCTGTCAGTGGCCTGAGATGCTTCTGACCTAGTCCGATAGCAGGGAAAGAGAGTAAGTTTCCTGAAATACATTTACCTCATGGAAAAGGGGATTTGACCCTGATAACTGGGACTTGTTTTGATTGATCATATAACTCTGGGTACCTGCTAGGAAAATAAGAATATTTTTAATAACATTTCAAGAGATGGCTATTTTAATTAGGGAAAACCAAATCTCATTTTCAGTAGTTTCTCTGTCCAAAGAATATCAAGAGGAGCAAAAGGTTGAAATAAAATGGGCTGTTTTCCAAGAGCCCAGAAGTGAGCAGAGAGCTGAAACCTGGAGTAAACTCTTTTATTTGCTGATCCTCAGTCTTTGGGAATGACGAGAAAGACTAGACATCTTTTTATTTACCAACAATGAAGTTCCTCTGAGCCTACCTGTAATTTGACTCCATTGTAGTTTCTACAAAGTCTGGTGGCTAGAGAAAATTAAATGTGCCTCAAGGTCATTTAGTGATAATTATTTTTTATTCTTTTTATTTCAAGGAACCATAAGATATAGCAGACTATAGAGTAGGGAAATCCTTGCACAGTTTATTCTTAGGTTGTGACCGGTGACCTCTTGGTAATTTGAAATAAAATATATCCTGGTATGTAGTTGGGGGAAAAAAAGAAAAACTCTTTTATTTCTTGTCTATACAAGATTCAAGTACAAACTGGATCAGTGGAAAGAAGTTGATTAGAGTACTTCTCACAAAGACAATTTGAACCAGAGTGCATTACAGAAAATAAGACCTCAGCAAAGCTTGGCAAACCTGGGAGAATTTAAACATTCAAGAAAGGATATCAGTCAGTGCTTGGCAAGACTCTCTAACTTGAAATAAGTTATCACCTGGAATGAAAGATCCACTAAAAGGCAGACTTTTAGACTGCGTTGCCCTGCCCTGCCATTAATATGAAGGGCCGAAGAGAAATGGTAGGTGGGAAGGGAAAAGCAGTTGTATATTATGCAGTGAAATGTTAAAGAAAAAAGACTGTAAGTATTTGCTCAAGGTATAAATAAAAGCCTTGGGCTTTCTGTGACCATAATAAAAGAATTTTTTTTTTCCTTGAGGAGCATTTAAAGCACGTATAGCTTTAATTGGTGGGTAGCTGAACTATCAAATCAGTGACATTTATAACTTCTCCAAGTTGCTTACAGGGAACCAACGAGGAAAGAGTGGCACTGAGAATTGAAATCAGATTTAGGAATCTAAAAGTTTTCTTGAACCCTCAGCTCTGGCTGATCTCTTGAGATGCTTTTCTCTTATAAATTACCTTCTTTCTGTTTCAGGCAGTATTCTTCAGGAAAACAGAACCAATAGAGAGAGAGAGTGTGATATATATACACGAAAGAGAGTGAGAAATTTTAAAGAACGGCAACTGGCAAGTCTGAAATCCACGACGGAGGTGGGAAATTCCAGCAAGAGATGATGTTGTAGGCTTGAGTCCAAAGGCAATCTAGGGGCAGAATTAATTTCTTACAGGGGACTGTCTTTTCTTTTAAGATTTTTTTTTGAGACGGAGCCTCCAGCTATCCCCCTGGGTAGAGTGCCATGGCATCACAGCTCATAGCAACCTCCAACTCCTGGGCTTAAAGCGAGTCTCCTGCCTCCGCCTCCCAAGTAGCTGGGACCACAGGCGCCCGCCACAACGCCCGGCCATTTTTTGGTTGCAGCCATCATTGTTGTTTGGCGGGCCCGGGCTGGGGATTCAACCCGCCACCTTAGGTGTACGTGGCTGGCACCTTAGCCGATGGAGCCACAGGCGCCGAGCCCATAGAATTTTTTTTTTAATGGGCAAATTAAAACTAGCCCAGGAAGATTAATATCTAAAAGGTAAAATTCCAAAGACTTTTTTTTTCTCTCTCTAGAATTCTTATAAAAAGAACTGAATGCAAGAAAATGTCCCTGAAGTTAGGGTACTTTTTTTTCCATGTTAGAAGGACTCACCATTGACCAGCACGATGAATGATAAAATAGTTCTGCAACCAGATGTACCATAATAAAATTTTAAACATCTGAGATAGAGACAGTCTTTAAAAACTTAGAAAGTTCTGTAACTCTTAAGGACATTGGATTTTTCAGAGAAAATCAGAAAGCTAGATAGTCATTGAGCAATATTTTCAAAATGCTGAAGGTGGGGATATTGATTTTCAAACTAGACTTCAATGCCTAGTCAAAGTCTTAATCCAGCAGAAAGGAGAAATCCAGACAGTTTTAGATGTGCAGGGTTTCAAAATGATGCTTTTAGGAAGACTGAGTCAGTGCTGGGAGGCCAGATGAGAATGGGAGGTTAGCATTTGATAAATTCTCCTGTGTACATTTATTTACCTCCTGGTGTTTGGGATAAACTAAAGTTGCCAATCAAACCAAAGATTTTAGAAAGAAGTCATTATCTGTTCATTCTTACCAAACCAGTATACTGTGATTATTTCACTACTATTATATAAATATTGCTTTTGACTATTTAACTGATAATTGTAACATATAATTGTAACTAATAATTGTAACATGTGGACTTCATGTAAGAACATTAAATATTCATTTTTCATATTAGAAAACTGATGATTGTAACATAATTGTAACATATAATTGTAACTGATAATTGTAACATGTGGTGTTCATGTAAGAACACTAAATATTCATTTTTCATATTAGAAAAGTTAATAGTATCTAAAATTGATAATATGTGAGGTAGCATTAATAACATTTTTTAAACAGAGATAGCTATCAGAAGAAAAAGTTAAAGGAATTTAAAGTCACAGTTGCATTCATGAATGGAATGGAGGTGTTATCTAAAAACTATTGGTATACTATTGTATTTTCAAAAACTGTTTTCTTTCTCTGAATACAGTATATGTACATATGCATGTTAATAAATTTGTCCTTTCTCTTGTTAATCTGTCCCTTGCCAGTTTATGTCCTGTCACTCCTAAAAGGGAAAAAAAATCTTTTCTTTTTTTTTCTCCCCACCCTCATATGCCACCAAATACACTGTGATACAAGATGTGTGTGGGATTTTTGCCACATATCAAGTAATTGTCCAGTGAACACCAACTGGGTATCCTATGATTTAACTCAGTTCTGGCACTAGCTACCCAGACATAGTGTCAGATCCCATAGGTTGTTAGCTCAGTCCCAAAAGACTGTCCTATACTTCAGATTTCCAATCATAAGCCTTAGGTTGTAACCCATGATTGACCAGGTAAAGTCAGGGTTCCTCTGGCCCCCTCCTTGGGTTCAGTTAATTTTCTGGGATGGCTCACAGAACTCAAGGAAAAACCATATTTTGTTGTGCATAACACATACTTGTTTGCCCAAATTTTGAGCCAAAAATAAGGATGCACATTATACATGAGTACTATTAATTCCATATCTATGTAAATGTTTTTAATTCCTTTATTTATGCTTATGCATCAAATGTGTAAGTCTATACAATATCCATATGCTAGATAATACCCAGGAATACAGTAGTCTCAGCAGACTTGAAAACCCAACTTGCTGCACTAGCTGGCGGGCTCACCTGTCAATTGTAAACAAGCCCTTTAATGCTCTAAGGAGAAAAGAACGTACATGTGGTGGATGCAGTCCACTCGCAATGATTTACCTAAAAGACAGCATCCATTTCCCAGGTTGTGACTGGATCCTAAGACTGTGGAATGGTGTCAATAAGGAAGTGGTTGTGAAATCATTTTAAAAAATGTGACATCACCAGTGCCTTGGATGGAACTGAAGATGATGAAATTTACTAGGATGAGGAAAGTGACTCTTCAGAAGACACTGGTATGTAGAATTTAAAGAAGTTAATATACTTCTGATATTGGCAGTGATGGAGAGCTCTTGGCCTTCTATGATGTGTAAATACTGTAAATCTGCTACCAGTAGATACAATTATTATGGTTTGTGTATGTCCTTATGTTTTGTAATTTTTTATGTAAAATTTCTTTTTTTAACATACCACAATATGTTAAAAAATAAATGCTAAAATTCCCTTTCAGTACAAAAACACCTAAACATAAACAAATAAAAATTTGAATGAGAAAGTTAAACAGAAGATTTTTTTTTTCTTGAAAGTTTGGGCCCAAAATGTCGGCATGCATTCTCCAAGGGAGCATATTATATATGACCAAATATGATACTTACTATAAAAGGCATTACAAAAAATGCAGATAAACAGCTAGATGGAAGAGACGCACAGAGCAAGGTATGGGAAATAGGCTTGGCACCTCCTGGTCCTTTCTGACTGCTGTCTCCAGTCACTTCCATGTGTTCAAGAATCCAGAACCTCTTCAAACTCTGTTCTTCTGGATTTTAGGAAGGCTTCATTATATAGACATGATTGATTATATCATTGACCATTGATGATCAACTCTACTTTTAGCTCTTTTCCTCTCTGTGAGGCTGAAGTCCCAACTTTGCTATAATCCTGCGTCGTTCTTTCTGGTAACCAGCCTCCGTCCTGAAGCTATCCACGGGACCCCAGCCACTGCTCATCTTATCAGCATATAAAAGATAGGGATCACTCCAGAGATTCCAAGGGCTTTAGGAATCATGTCAGAAACCAGGGGCAGAGATCAAAATTATATTTCTTATATCACAACATCACAGTTACATAAACTGCTAATGTGGATATAAATTATAATTAATAACATTTTATAAAAGATATACTATGCCATTTAGATGATTATACATTGATATTATACACACTTATTAAATACTATATCACATATGCCTTTATAGACATTATCTTTTATTAGGTCAGTTCTTCTGAAAATAGCTAATTGAATAGTATATTCCCACAATATAAAGTTAATATTAAAATTCAGAATTGGAATAAAATGGGCTTTTATCTGGACACATTTTCCAAAGTACTCATTCGTATCAATAGGTCCAAGCTGTGTTGTTTCTTCTTTGTTTATTTAAAATGTCACATTTATACCTTGCTTTGGGATTAATGGATGTTTCAATTTTTTGCATCAGCTTTTTGAAAATGAGTCAATCATGCAATATCATAAAGCAGGTTTGTCATAAAATGTCTCTGATGAAAACAGGAGCAATTTCACAGTGCAAAAAGTCTTTCAAAGCGGAGTCACCCAGAAGCACAGGAATATAGAACTTGAATTTTATGATCCATATCAATATTTTACTGTGGTTACAAATCTAATACAGATGCCAAGATATTTTATGTTGCCAAATGGTTCTTTTATTTTGTAGCACATGTTGTGTGTTCTAGTTAGCAGCGAACACATCTGTTAGAACGTTTTTCTTTCTCCCTGTATTTTTTTTTGTTTGTTTGCAATTCTAGTTCCTCCAAAGATACAAACTCATACATCAACCCAATGCATGTTTTATGACTTATAAACATTGTTAAATGATGCCATTCTAAGCAGTAGCGGGTTAGGAAATGACTGCTTTGGGAAAGGTATTTTTAGTGGTAAAAGTACTTTTCATTAATCTCAATTCTCCAGGTTTAGAATCCAGGCAAAGCATGAGAACTTCGAAGGCAGCTGGGTTTTAGATTCTCTCGGGAGTTGCAAATAGCGCACAGGCAGAAGTAAACAGGTGTTTCATGCCCTGCCTTTCAACTGGTTTCCCACTTGCCCTTCTTTACCTAAATTGGAGTCACTTGCCAGCTTGGCAGAAATTCCCTTTAAAGGCGCAGGTCCAGGGCGGGGAGAAGTGGGGTAGAGGGTGTGAATGCTTTTTTGTGAATGCCAATGAAACCTAGGAGATGTGTTGTTTTCAAGAGTCTCTGCTTAGTCCTCACTCCTCATTCCTCGGCTGCACTGGCCCAGTGATCCCCACAGAGTTGAATCAACATTTTCAGAAGCAGCCCCACTGGAGTGATCAATGAGAGGTGGTGCTTGGAGAGGAACTGAATGATTTAGCACAGTGGGGAGGCAGCAGCAGGAGGTAAGGGACAGACTGACAGTAACTTTGGCTTTTATAGCCTCTGCCACCCTGTGAAGAATATAACAGGGAAGAGTGGAATAGAGCAAGGAACCCTGTGTGTCCTGCCGGGTGCCGGTCACCTTTCCTTTTTTCACAGTCAATTTGGAGGTCATTTGCATCCTAAATTTAGGAAGTATTGGCACACAATAACTGCGATTGAGTTGGGTAGCAGAAATCCCTCAAGACAAGTGAAAAAAAAAATTAAAAGTTCAGAAAAGTACTGTGTGAATGAATGTATGTTTGTGTGGTGGGGAGAAATCTGGTTACAAAGGTCAATCTTTTGTTCCTTAGTTCACACAAATTTGACACACATAGGCTGCTTCAATCCAACCTCACCTGAATCAACTTAACAGCCTTTACTATTTTAACTGAGGTATTAAGTTAAGGTATTAACTTGCTTTCAAATTTGTTCTGGCTTTTTCTTTCTTTTCTTTTTTTTTTTTTTTCTATTCCTCTCCACCCTGGACAATAGAAGAAGAAATAGATCTTTGGCTTGTGATTGGGCTGAGTTTACAGCCTACATTGCCATAAATATAACTCTCAGCTGCCTTAATATGGAGGAGGATAAGGGGTAGCAGTTTGGTGCTCAAAGATTGTTTAGTAATCCTGACCAAAGGAGCCAGCAAGTGGAGAAGGAATCTGACATCCTGATTCAATAGCAGTTATGGATCTTGAAAAACCAGGTTATTGTAAGCGTAACACTGCAGCTTTCACAAATGGCTGGGAAGCCAAAATCTTTGAGTATTTTCTGTACCTTTTCTTTAATTCCCAAGGGACTCTATTTTAATATCCAGGACAGTTAATTTTGTTCCCTCACAGAGTAATACACAAACAACCTGCTCCATTTCAGATCTGGATTACTGTGAGGGTTTAACAAAATTATTTCTCATTTTTACCATCTAGCTTTTGATGTTAAAATATGTATGATTATAGAGCCTCAAGTAAGAATTAACTTTAAAGGCATGAGAAGTAATTAATTCATTCAAGTTACCAGCCTTGAGTAACACTCCAAATTGTAACATTTCATTCCTAATAAACCACATTTACAGTACACTTAGAGTTCTTTTGGCAAAAAACAAATGTGTGGCTGGAGATAGTCTGTTTTATCTAGTCATATTTTAAAAGTTAAATACATAAAGATCTTCATAACAATTTCTACACAAACAGCAGTTTATGCTTCATATCCAGAGATCTAAGGTATAATACATAGTATCATAATCTATTTTCCTGGATTAATATCTTGTGAACCTCAAACTGGATTCTGTACGTAATGTTTTCAACTGAGTAGTAAACATGTGATGACACCTGAAATATGAAACCTGATCATGGTGATTACTTATCAGAAGCTACATACGGATTCATTAGAGCAAACTACAAGTTTGCCTTCATGTATATTATTGCATAATAAAATGACGTTCGTAGAGTTTGAGTCAATGTTTTGTTGAGATTTAGGAAATGAATATTATAATAATGAGTTCAAGTAAATCATTACTAAACTTATATGTCTTTTACTATATTAATTCTAGTTCTATAGAAACCCAAACTCTTCCATTTGAGGTCACTTTAAAGGCATTCATATTTGTTGTCTTGGTCAGATTTGCTTGTTGTCAATTGCTGGCTCAAATGTATACTGCTTGCTTGCTATGGGAAGGAGGGGAAATAAACAAATTACTTCTCTATGTGAAGCTGTCAGGATGGTGAGAAATCATTCTAGCTGGTTGATTTGTAATTTTGGAGAGAAATTAAACTAATGTTTTTCAGTGTTCAAGTTAGTGTACTAAGCGAGGGAAGTGATATGATGTTAATAGTGATTGTACATAAGCTTTCAAGGTGTCCCTTTTTGGGGATTATTAAAAAATTTTAAACTGTATATGAGGTTTTTTTTTTTTTTGGTAGCAGTACACCAGAGAGCCACCTGCTGGCTACCACGAAGAAACGCATCTCAGATTTTGGCAAATGGAAGGAAAAATAGAAGGGAGGGGGAATAAGCCTAAACAATCACACTAGTAAGCAAATCTTTTTTTTTTTTAAAGTAGATTAGTTGAAGGAGGAATATAAGATTCTGTCTCCTAAATTTATTGCTGATGTTTATGTTTTATTTGGCTTTCCAAATAGCTCCTTTAAATGAATTGTTTTAAAAAGTGATTTCGGTTCATTAAATGTGGCAATAAGCATCATTATAGTGTTTCAAAAGGATTTCATTTTTATTTTCTCATGAAAGTGAGTATTATTCATAATTTTATAGCTGGGTAAGGGCAGCTAAAAGCAGAGGCCAGTAAATTTCCAGTTTAACAAGAACCTATGCCATGTATATGGTAGACCCAGGACTTCTAGCCAGAGAGCAGCCATCCTCTTCATCTCATCCAGATCTCACCCAGAAATCTCATGCATCATTTTCTTTTGTGCTATATTCTAAGTTGCATTTCATCATGCATTCATTTAATATGGTTATTAGCATCATCTTTCTGATGTATTATGATGATACATTAAGACTGGCTTGCTAAATCCAGAACCATGAACTAAACAAGAGAATCGGTTAGATAATTATTTAAAGAATACCGTCATAGTGTCATGCTGTTCTATTTAAAATGCTAAATACTATTGTACTTGATTTCTGGTTGAGATGGCTTTACTAATTTTTAAACACATTTGATTTTTATTTCTATTCAAATGCAGGTGGTTTGGTTTAATTTGGTGCTTACTCCTGTGAAAATTCTGGCTTTGTTGCCTTCTGATATCTTTAGACTCATCAAAATATTAAATATTTCATTTTCATAATCTTTTTATCTTCTATGAATATTGGTAAATGTACATTTAATTGTCTAGTTAGCCTGCTCTTTTATCCACTACTTACAATGTTTTCTATTTCAAATAATAATTACAGGAACTTAGTGGTCTAGGAGTTTACAGTGGTATAAACACAAAACAATTCTGTGGGCTTCTGGATGTTTACAGCTGCATTGCTAGTCTTCCTGCCAAATTCCAGAGGACACCTCGTAACCCCTTTTGAATCCAGGTCCAGCAGAACTCAAGCCTTTCTGTCAGTCTTTCACACCTCAAATGTATTCACATATTCTCAGAAAGACATTTCTGTGGACAGAGATTGAAACACTAAGTTCTGGATTATTAGTAGCAAACAGGAAAGGCAAGAGAGCAGTTTGGGAAAATAGGAAATCTGTACCTCAGAGGAAGTCCTCTGCTGTTTGACAATTCCCAAAATGTCAGGCCCACACCCAGGCCTGGTGCTGAGAGACCCTGAGGACGACAGGAGAGCTTGCCTCACTCCTCTGGGGGAAGAAGACTTGAGGATCATTAATACTTGAAAGCTGAGGCTGGGCCTGACATTGATAGCTTCACCACAGCAGGGGGCTTTTAATATAAAGCACTCCCTTCATTAGCGATGCAGAGAATAAGCTTCACAGATCTTTCTCGAGACAGCAAAGGGAAAATACTGTTTGGAAATCTGCCTTTTTTTTTTTTTTTTTTTATTGGCATGGCTCAAGAGTCTCCCGAGCTTCCATCAGTCTAATCATGATTCTTGGGCCCTACTTGTATAAAAAAAAAAAAAAAAAAAAAAAAACGCTTCCCTTGGTGCCCCTTAGCACTTGCACAGGAATCTGATAAAGTTGTCAAAAAATAGAGACGCTAGGTCCATACAGCAGATCACTTAAAGCTGAGTCCCTAACATAGGGCTGGTAACTTGCATTATAGCACCTGTTGTCACAATTTTTTTTTTCTGTTTTCACAATTATTCACAAACTTCAAAGCCATACATTGATCTGCTTCTCTGCCCTTTGTTAAAGGTGATAGCTTATTCAAAGGCTGGTTTCTTATATCTACACAGAATCGCCATCAATCTGTTTGTCTCACAGTTTCTCATAAAATTAAAATGAGCCCCAATCATTGCATACATTAAATGGTAAAAATTTGACCCTGCTAACCTGCCACTACTAATATGCCTTATAGACATGAGAACTTATGCTTCCAAATAAACTTTTCATACTTTCTTTAGAACACATGTAATCACTTAGGATGAGATTTTGGATATTTGCTTATGAATATTTTGAAGGCATTCCCTATTCTCATCAGAATATTGTTGTAATAGGTAGTAATCACCTCACCTTTTTATTAATTTTCCAAGAATATCAAGTAGACCAGCCTAAATATCCATCCATTCACACTATCAACCTTAACATGCACTTAGTAACCAAACATTTTGAATGTCTCAAGGACTGAGTTTTTGCCTTACACAAAACTGAATCCCTGAGTTCTTGCCTTACACATTGCTGAATTCCTAGGAATTAGCATTATCCAAGTAAGGAACTCTCACAATAAGAGAAGAAAAAAATAACATCAGCAATTGATTAAGTCCTATGATACTAATATACACAAGAGACAATGGTAGGAAGCAAATAAGCCCAATAAATGTATTCCCCCACAAAATTATAAGCACTCTGATGGTGAAAACCACATCTTGCTCATTTCTGAATATTTAGCCATTAGTTGATCACTTAGCATATAGGAGGTTCTTAATGAACAATGGCTGAGTTAATAAGTATAGGAAAATAGAAGGTAGAATAATTTGTCACCCAATGGGATGGAGTAAAACCAATCCAGACAGAGAAGACCATCTGCAAAGACCAACAAGTTGGTACAGCAAGCCTCGTCAACTTTAGAAATAATGTCTGAGCTTGGTTTCAAAGCAGAGTGTGAACCTTTTGCAGTCATTAACTTTCCATCATTTCTCCCATCTACAGTCCTTTGATTTCTACTGCTGCCTTTTTCTTGGTCTGGATCAGGGCTTAGACAAACAACTGTTCTGTGATCAGTTGCCTACACCATGTTGGACAACAGGCCCAATAATGTCCTCCAGACAGAAGTGATCAATTGCTTTCATAACTGGCATCTACTGACTTGTCAAGTGTTTAAAGACTATTAGCAATAAATCCCAATAGTGGAAGTTGCACTGCCTCTGCTTTGGATCTGATTATGCTACTCAGCTGCTGTTATTTATTTTTTTTACTCAAATAATTGTTTACTGTGAATATGTTAAACATATAGTATGTATAGAGAATAAATATAAAATTCAGCAAACCAACTACTGAGCCTTTGCAAATATTAGGAGGCAGGCAACTTGTAATTTGAGAAAGGAACACTAGATATTGTAGGACGGTTCTCTGAATACCCTTGGATAGACCCAGTTTTTTCCCTTTTCTCACTGTGGTTTTCAAGAATAACTGTAGAGTGTGCTGGAAATGTAGCATCCTAAGATAAGGGTGGCTGGCCAAAATAGTCTGGTCTCTGCTAAGTCCCCTCTAGAAACAAGTTTGGCTTCAAGGCTTGAACCCAATGTGACATGTTTCACTCAGGCCATAAAAACCATGGTGGCCTGCTTTCTGGGGTTGCTCGGGTGTGGTGCAAATGGTTTAGTTCATATAGTGTCATGTAGTGTCATAAGTCCTGGAGGACCACTCACCTTGCATCCTATGCTTCTGCTGTTCTTTGATGCATATTTGTAAGTAATAAACTCTCTTCATCTAAGTTGTTGTTTTTGAAAGTACTCCTTTTCACCAGACTAAGATAAGTTGCTAACCAGTGCACAGTGAACCTGTGAGGTTTCAAGGTGGCTGCCTGCATCCTAAAATGTCAGGGTTGCAGGCAGCTGCCAGGGTCCTTAGTTCTTGAAGTACTCTTCAAAAATGACCAGAGTATCCTCTGAGTAATTGAACTGTGAAACAAAGTTTATGGAGGAAGAGAAAGATAAGTTTACAGAGTAAGAATATTTACAAAGGAGGATATATTCACCATAGATAGGGAATAGGCCTCCATTGCCACAGCAAGTAGGCAAACAGGGCTTGAATATGCTCAGGAGTTATCTTTGATAGGGGTGATTGTCTTGGGGTTACGTTCAGTGGCCTGTATGAAATGACTAGGAACTCTGAGACACGTACAAGATTAAGCAGCATACACTTTGCTCCTAATGTGCCAAGATGTTAGGATAGTTTGTCTTAATTGGAAGCTCCATATATAAGGAGTATTCCTTGTCTCAATTCCGATAGCCTGGTTAGTCTTGGGAAAGTTTAATCTCAAGAGGACTAGTGTTGTGGATTAATGGGTCTGTGATTGGAAATCCACCACAAACTTGTTGGATACTAAGGATGCTTTCTGTAAAAACACTGTCCATAACAGTCTGTGGCAACAAAATACTTTTTGCTTTCTTAGCCTATCTCTGGTACTATTATTTTTTAATCATTGGTGTTGCATCTTGTATAAAGCACCATCTTTAAGATTTATGTCGTTTCTTAGGGAATTGGTTTAGTTATCGTGAGAGTGGATCTGTTATAAAGCAAGTTTAATCTCTTGTTCTCTTGTTCTTGTCTCCTTTTCCCCTCCATTTTCCACCATGGAGATGACACAGCATGAAGGCACTTGCCAGATGCTGGCCCCATGCTCTTGGACTTCCCAGCCTTCAAAACTATGAGCTAAATAAATTTCTATTCATTATAAATTCCTCAGTGTGAGGTATTATGTTATAGGAGCTCAAATCAAAGTAAGACAACTCCCCATGACCCAGACTGTGATCAATGTTGCAGATTTAAACTAGATGACTTCTGGGTTCAAAGTATAAAGGATAAGTAAGGTTGAAAGAATTTTGGAGATGTAGTATGGATTTTAAGCCACAGGAATGAGAAGTGATAGCTTGAATGCAGAAAAAAACTCATAAATAGTTGTATCTCCAAGATGCCAACACTTAAGAGTTTGGAAATAGGGACTAGCTAATAAATGGAACAAAAAAGTAATGGTCAAAAAGAAAGAGAAAGTCTGAAAAACACAACTTCACAAAAAGCAGAAGGGGAAGAAAATATTTATTTATGGTCCACTTTAGAATGTGATATTGTTGAAAAGATAAGATTTAAGGTATATCCTTTCAGGCAGTTTGCAAGATCTAGAAAGGAAACAAGAAATAATGATTTACTGGTATAAAATTCTAAAAAATATATTGTACTAAATTAAGCAACAGTATCTCCCACAAATTAAATGTCAAAATTGAGTAAACAAATATTAATGAGTGGCCCAAATACGGGACTATCAATATCTCAGGAAGCATAGCAAGCCTAATTTTGAAAACATGCCTGACATTCACCTTGGGTGAAGCAAATGGCTATGGACTAATAATATGGACTAAATGTTTCACTTCCCCCAAAATTAATGTTGACAGCTAACCTCCAATGTAGTATTGTTTCAAGATTGGAGTCTTAACAAGTAATTAGGTCATAAGGGTAAATTCCTCATGACGGGTTTAGTGCCCTTATATGAAAAGATTTAAGAGAGTTTGCTTTCTCTTTTTGTGTTTTGTGCCATGTAAGGGGGTCCTATTTTTGTAACAATTAAATGAGTTTACACATATAAAACACTTATTACAAGGCTTGATGATAAGTACTGTGCTCTTAATAAATGATAGTTGTTATTCCTGTTCTTCTGGTTTTTGTTTGTTTGGTGCTGAGTTTTTGTTGTTGCTCTTATTAGGCTGACATAATATGGTTACGCTATATTTGGTGACGACCTTCAAATAACATGTCTACCACACTCATTCTGTAATGTTGTGATAGCTCTCTACCACACCAACCTATACTTCATGAACATTGAGTGTATTCAAGCCTTTTCTCCCTAGAGATTGGTTCAGATATGAGCTTGGGATCCAAACTAATTACTCTGATTTTAGGATCACTGGACAAAATCAGAGGAAATCTTGGGTTTTTGCTTGAGCTTTTCTATGCTTCACAGGCAATATACTTGAAAAATGGTAGGGTTACCAGTAGAGTATCTTGGTTCCATATGGTGGCTTGGATTTAAATGACAAAAAAAAGATAAGAGGAAAAGCATTTGAGCTCCCTATCCAGTGATGCTGGAAACCCATAATTCCTGGCTTTGTTAGTCACTGCAGCTATCAAATCTCCACATGGGTTGATCACTTATGGATATGATTTTAATGTTACTTGTAAACAAATAAAAAACCCTCAATTTCATTGTGATTCTCATAGGAAGAATAAAGATGTATTCACTATCATTTATTCTTTTTTTCTTTACCCTTGTCCTGGTTACAGAAATTGTCACCAATTCCTCACCAAGATGCTCTACCTTGTGGATCAGTTTCTTTTCACTTTCCTTCTTTTGACAGAATAGATTTAATCTTGAGGTAAATAAATGTTGAATTTGACATTGGAGGGCTATCTCGACTTATGACACATCTTTAGCATTTTATTTTAATTTATTTTATTTGTGTTGTGTTATGTTATGTTATGATGTTTTTGAGATAGAGTCTCATTCTGTTGTCCTGAGTAAAGTGCTGTGATGTCAAGCTCACAGCAACTTCAAACTCTTAGGCTTGAGCAATCTCCTTGCCTCAGCCTTCCAAGTAGCTGCGACTACAGTGCCTGCCACCATGCCTGGCTAGTTTTTCTATTTTTAGTAGAGATGGGGTCTTGTTCTTGCCCTTGCTCAGGCTGGTCTCAAACTCCTGAGCTCAACTAATCCATCTGCCTCAGCCTCCCAGAGTGCTAGGATTAGAGGTGTGAGGCAATGTGCCTGGCCACATCTCTAGTCTTTTAAATCTAGGCATTATGATATAAGTTAAGAAACCTTATAAGTAACATGTAATAGAAAAGTAATTTTTAGCCATAAAATTTATAACCAACCTAATGAGTAGATATTTCCTATATTACATTAGCAAATGGCTAAACCACAAAATAATAAACAACAGTGCCCCAACAACATTGAAGCATATGCCTATGGGTTTCTTACTGCCTTTCTCTCCTGTTACCTATGAAAATAAATGATCAAAAACTATGGACATTTAAAAAATTAGTAGATTATAGAAACAGAATTAAACATTAAGGATAGAATGGAAAGAATACCAAGTCTCCGAACAAGCCTCCTAGGAAAATAAGAGTCTTTTATCTTTTAGAGATATTAGGTAGATGTTTGCTTTTCTCTTTACATTCCTTCAGTTCTTTAAACGGTGATCTAACTCTATTCTCCACCAGGTTTATAGCAAAGCTTTTTACTATAAATAGTTTCCTCTGGTTTGTGATCCAGATGACAGAAAGCAATTGCACTAACTCCTTAACTTGAGTCTGTTTGCATTCAAATGGTGCCTTCCAGGCCTGATTTACATTATCCAAGCAGATTTTGTCTGGAAAATTCACTTTCCCCTGACTTGCATGTGAGCCTCAATTTTCATCAGGGTGAATCTATTAGTCTCCTGCATTTCCTAATTAGTCAAGTCTTTATCAACTAGAAAGAAATAACATGCCTCAAGAATAAGAACTCCATCTCTTTCTCTAGATAAGGTAAATTTTCTCTCTGGATCTAGGTAGATAACAGTAACAAGTGCCTAGAATGTTATCTTTTAGCCTCGGGTAGAATTGCATTTACTGAATGGCTCTTTGTTGTTCTATGGAAGGCCATAATAAGAGTTGGTCTTAAGAAAACTTAGCCCTTCCTTGTATTAAGGCCTGAAAAAACTTGTCAAAGAGTGTGTTTTCCATAATTGAACTTGTAACCATGGCGAAAGCATAATCCATGGCACGATAGAGAGATTTGAGAAGTTACAAAACATTGATTCATTCATTCTCCAGCTGTATATGACAAAGCCCCAGGATTCATCTTTTTTTTATTCCTCACTGAGAGCACCACATATATCTATCACTTAAAAATATAGTAATTTCTTTTTGCTGCATGATAGAAAGAAGTGTACTTCCAGAGAGGAATATGCCAGTGGACTTCTTAAGTATTTATTTATTTATTTTTGTATTGTAGGAGCTCAGGGAAAACATGCCATTTGCCCCATAAAGTTTCACTAAAAATTATCTGACAAAAGTCAGAAAAAGCATACAAAACTTTTAAAACATGTATAGCCTAGGGAAATCACAGGAACATGATTACTCAACAATCTGATGGAATGTAGAAGCTTACATACCCTTCTACATAGGGGGTGTGGGAGATGGAGAATGTAGACAATACTTTTGATTGGCAATAAATGATTATTAGGCAGAATTGATAGACCTGGGAGACATACAAGTTAATTCGTAAGTGATTCTCTTTGGAATTTGAATGTTCCCCAAAGTGCACTTTTCTATAATGGATAACAAGGTTTTAGGGAAGGTATGGAAGGATATTGTGTTTGTCTTTTGGGATCTAGTTTAAAAGGAACTTTATCCTGTGCTTTGAGAGGGAGACACAGAGTTAAGAGACAGAACTGAGAGGAGGTTAGAGAGACCATGAGACTGCTTCTTTCGTTCACCCCTATTTCAGGGTAAAATATTTTGGTTTTTTCCAATCCCCTAGTTGAAACTTTATTTTCAAAATGTTTCATACGTTAAAGTAGGATTAGGAGTTATGGAAAGAGAAATTGGTTAGTATTGTGTGGCAAGGGAGTTGAAAAGGGAGAAAAGAATAAATATTAGGGAAAGAATGAATGTATAGAAAAGAACAAATATAGATACTTTCTTCATGCTCAAATAAAGCAGTCTCTAGTTTCTGGGAAAAGGCAGTTTTATCTCATTCCATAAAATGGTACTGCAGATAGAGTCTCAAAGCTAGGCCTTTCTATATGATGCAGGTAAGCAGATCTTTAATAAGAGATATTATTATGGAAAAAGACCAAAACAAAGTTTAGTGTCTATAGTAGTTTATAAACTATTAGTTTTTCTAGAGTCTGAAGGGCAGTCAGTTTCAAAGATTTCTGGATCTGAGTTGAAGCATTTTCACTTAGAGGAGGGCAGGCAGTAGCAATCTGACAGATATTCCTGGTATAAATGTTGTAGACCCACAAGGCTTTGTGGTGATTTCTGTGGAGTCTTTGTCAAGTTGTCTAACTTGAGTTTGTAGCGCTTCAGGAAAAAGGCTGGTTTAATTTCTCATGCTTCTAAGTCAGAAAGGTAGGGAAAAAATGGGGAATTTGAGTTTGCGGAGTCACAGCCAGATACTGGAAGAAACTAAACATTCAGGATTCAGTCCAGCTATTCAAAAACTCAAAAGCAATGGATGGGGATAGAATTTAATTGCAGACACACTATATTTGTTTTCCCAAAACGTATTTTATCTTCTTCCAGTTTCTTACTTCGACCAAACATATTTATGGAAAGAATAATTTGTTTCTAAAATAAGTTTGATTTCATTAACTAAGCCTGATTATTTGCATAAAACATAGTAAAAATAGTGTTTTACCATATAAGTTCTTTGTAAATTGGCTTAGCTGGAACTTTTCATAAGGAATCTCAGATTAGACTTTTAGAAACTTCTTGAGACTAGGAAGTCAATCCAAGGATTTGACTGACCTTCAGGCTGCATTGTAATAATCTGTACAAATTGAGTGAATTTCTCTCTTCTCAAGGTCTCTAGAATATCTGGTGGTTCCTGGAACTCTCAGAAAATGACATTATTTACTTAGGACAAATCTAGGAGTCCCATAAGGGAATCATGTAAATATGGTACCAGTCTGATTTTTCCAAGGAGGTAGGATGGCTTCACAATCTCAAATTCAGTTCTTCAAAACTGTCTGAAGATATGATACTCCAGTAAATATCATTGAAAATCTAGCATTGTCTCCAGTTGTGTTCCATTACAAAAGAAAACAGTATCTTGAACTTATGCAAATGATGATATTGACACAAGAATACACACATAGTTTCTGAATTCTGGAGGAATCAAATAGAGAAAGAGGCAAATGTTTCATTTTAACTCAGAAAGTAAATACTTTGCTCAGAAAGTAAGCTTTCCAGAGTTTTCTCAACTCTGAAAAACAAGGCATAAAAAGAATCAGCAACATTTCAGACAAAAAAAGCAAGGCCATAAAAATCATAATCCTTCATTGTTTCAATCCAATGTAATTACTTCTTGCTCGGTTTGATTTTAGGTTAGCAATTTTATTAATTTAGTTTCTTTTTTTAATTTTGAAATTATTACCAGCCCAGTGGAATAAACTTGAAGTCATCAGCAGATGTTTATATTTCAAAGTACCTGTCAGAATCTTCTTATCTATTTAATGATCTTCCTTGAAGATGAAACACTTTAGGATTACAGTTGTTTGCAGAATCTTTGAAAAGAAGTATCAGAATAAATCAATTAACTGTGGTCAACAAGACTTAAACTTGCCATAGTTAAATATACAGTTGACAAGGAAATTTTGTATTTTCTGTTATAACAACTTAGCATATCAGATTTTTAAGAATGTCATACCATTTTGAACACATATTGATATCACATTTATACAAATGTAACTCAAAGTAGGTTAAACATTATTTCTTATTTGACAGTGCCTCCTATATAATTTATCAGATCAAATAAGCCTAACTTGGTTTCTTACATTTTTTTTTCAGATGTTTTTAGGGCACTCTGTAAGATCCTAAAATCAGTTTGAGGTCAAAGAGTCTTAATTTAGAATTTTAATTTTTGAATAGCTGTCAGATATTACAAAGGTTTAAGACACTTGATCGAAATAAGATCATAGGTCACTGCAGAAATGATAGTTATTCATTTAGCCAAAGTGATAATTAAAAGCTGACTTCAGACCTTAGAGCTCTTTAAGAAAACAAAACAAAACAAAAAACCCTTTTCAACTCTATTATTATTGCTATTCATCTAGGACAAATAGCCAATATTCCTGGCTATTGAACTTTTTTTTTAAACCAAAATATCTACAAAGTGACTCAGAACTAAAGCCTTTGAGTCTTTTATGACTTAACCAAGAAAGCAAAAAGTAACAAAGAGGTAAAAAAACAAAAGAGCAAGCAAGCAAGCAAACAAACCAACCAACCAGTAATTACATGATCCAGAGCCACTCCCCAAAACAAGAAAAAAAAGAAACTTGGAAAAGGATCAATAACAGATGGTACACCAAAAAGTCAAAAGTCATACAAATGTAAATTTAAAACACACAATTATGCAAGGGTACATGTCCAATTTATTAGTATAGAGTATAAATGTCTTAACACAATAATTAAGTAAATGAGATGAGGTATACATTACCCAGTGTGATGTAAGCATTCCTAATTCTATATGAAATCAGCACACTGTACCCCATAAATGCATTAATGTATACATGATCTATGTGTTTATGATTTAATAAAAAAAATAAAGATTATGGGCCTAAAGTAACAGAAAAAAATAAATAAGACAATTCAAGTTAATTTTTATAAATGTTTGTTTCTTTTTTCTCTTGAGTTAGGAGATTTATATCTCCTGAGACTATTTTCCTGATCAGGAATCAAAAGCAAGTTTTAGTGGTGAAAATACATAATCCTAGCCACTGGACTTTAGGCTAGAGTGCAGGTGTTTTTTCCTTCCTTCCCTCCTTCCTTCCTATCTCCATTCCTTCCCTTCTGTCTTTGATCTTTCTTTGTTTGTTTTGTTTTTTTTTAACTTTATTTTAAATCTTTAAAAAAACTTGCCAGGGGAATTTTTATGGTTATAATTCTGCTTTATGTTTTTATAGGTACCAATAAGATAGATGTTTGAGAGTTCTGAAAAATTTTCTTTTAAATATAGCCAATGTATTTATTCCATGAACAACTCAAACCAATAAACCTTCCCATGAAAAGTCTCAGAAGTAAATTTCAGGTTTATAATAATACCATGAAGAAATTTCTATTTATAACAATGAATATTATTTTTCTAATTATATTGCCAGATCCTATCCAAAGCTCAAGTTCTCCTGAAATCTGTAATTTACAGCTAGTTTTACAAAGTTGATTTAAATGACTGATGAAACCATTATAAGTATCAAAAACATTTCTAGATCAATCAAAATAGGTCTCCCTATGTGTTTTGTTTATATACAGCTAAAAAAAAATTAGTGCAGCCCAATAACCTCCCCCTAATATTCCACCTAATAAATATCTTCATGTTTACCATTTAACATTTACTTAAGAGAAATATGAAACTAATCAGCAATATTTTACAGTGGTAAAAGAGCTGAATTCTTTTGGGATATATAAAATTTATTTCAAAGGTAGCTTGGATTAAATAATATCAGAAAATAAAACACAAACTGAAAAATCACTGACTTAATTTGTAATGAATATAAAACTTTCCATCATTATTTTTTATTCCTTTATTAAAGAGTCATTACTTTCTTCCTTATAAAATTTGTACCTTTGTAAAACAATTTTTTAAAATTACATAAAAAAATTTGACTATTAATTTCTTGCATAAAACTTTCAGACACTTTCCCCAAAGCAATGTGTACTAGCAATTATTAATTCTTATACATTTTTTCCATCCAATAAAATTGATTTTGTGAAATTAAATCATAGAAATGCTTCCATATTCAATTCAATTTTAGGAGAGCATGTGTATTAAGCTGTATTATTTGAGTTATTTTAATTATTTGCTGCTAAACTGGTTTGGACACAAGATAGAAACCTCATCTATACATATATATTTGCTTAGTTTTTAATGTGTTATTCCTATGGTTGACATCCACAATCCTGCAAAATGAATATTGCTATCACCTGAATCAGATTTCGTTTCTAGTTTAGATATTAAACATTACCAACCAAGAGTCCAGTTAGATTATAGACTGAACTTCAGTGTACTATGGGCATATCTTCCAGACACCATTGCATCCTGGAAACATCAATTGTCACTTGTTGGGGCCATTAACTAGACAAGTCCAAAATAAAACTCAGAACAGAGAGGACATGTCATGCATTCTATAAATCGTGTGTTCTGAGATCCTATTAAAGCTGACAGGGAAGGGGGCCTGCAATTGTGAGCACCTGATTACACCTTGTACTTTATTCCCTGTTGACTTTGGTTATGCCATACCTTTCCATTTCCTAGAGAAATAAATTAAAAGTCAGAAGTAATTTGCCTGACAGAGGGTGCAGGTGGAATTTTGCTCAGAAGAGCCTTTGCACACTGTGAAATCCAATTTAACCCCTTGATGGAGGATAGCTTATTTTCTTTTGTTGACAGCTTTGTGGCAGCTAAAATAGGGACCTGATTAAATAGAGACAGTGAGAGATTGAGGTCTTGTTCTAGCAGCAGGGGGATCAAGGCTTCTAATCTTATCTCACAGAACACTGAGATGAACTGAGGACGTAGACAGGAGCTATTTTGTGCAATGGGAGGGGAAAATACTCAAAGAGAACATGAAGTAAAAGGGAGCACCAACAATCATTAAAAATATATTTTTAATATATATATATCAGGATTTAAAAGTGAGAAAGGAAAAATAAAAAACAATCCTAAATTAATTTTTGAAAAGACTAGCTTGGTATCATTTCATTCTCGGATAGTTATTCCTTATATGTTTAGTGCTTTTTAGTAGTAAAATAAAGTCAATTTGAAATGTATTTAAGACATCAAAATACTATTTGGCTCTCCCTTGTGTGCTGCATTTATCTGATAAAATTATTATTTACACACATTTACCACAATTAAATGAAGTCTAACAAATATACACATTTTTATGTCATTAAATTTAAAAATAATGTATTGTGGATTCACAAAGTCCTACAGATAGTATTCTTTTGGTTTTGGCATTAATTTTTCATCAATTTGCCTTGCCAGTCTTATTCAGAATTTAAAACTTCCATTTTATCTCTTGCTAACTATCATCATGCATTTTGAAATTTCAGCATATCTGAGTCTCAGTAAGTGCTTTATTGAGAATTTTATGTCTTGAGTAGAGGAATTTTTGTGTCTTGAAGAATACTGAAAATCAGGTTTTCCAGTTAGGTGTGTATATGATTACTTTTTATCTGGGGTTAGCAGGGGAGATATTTGCCTATGTGTGCTTTCTGCAATATTTCCTTTGTAAAACATTTCCAACTACCAAATCTAATTTCATCTGTTAATTAGTGGGGTTAGAGGTTGGGTCAGGTCAGGAGTGTTTCTTTTATTTTTATTTAGTGTAGGCCCTTCACAGTATTTGTTGAACGTGAGAAAGTATTGTTTAAATACAGGTATTGATTCAGATACATGCGAAATACACACATAATACACACATACACATCTGTTCTCTGGTTCATAGATTTGAGGAAAACATGGCTAGATGTTTCTTAGAGTCTAAGAATTCCTGTGGGAATGTGCAAAGCAACTTGTCAAAAAACATGGAGGATTAAGTAGCATTTCCTTAACTAATTTTACCATGGGATACTTTTTATTTTTCTTATTTGAGACAGAATCTTACTCCATCACCCTGGGTAGAGTGTAGTGTCATCATCATAGCTCACAGCAACCTCAAACTCTCGGGCTCATATGATCCTCTTGCCTCAGCCTCCCAAGTAGCTGGACTAAAGGTACCCAGCATAATGCCTGGTTTTAGTACAGATGGGGTCTCGCTGTTTCTCTGGCTGATCTCGAATGTCTGAGCTCAAGCAATCCACCTGCTTCAGCCTCCCAAAGTGCTAGGATAACAGGTGTGAGCCACTGAGCCTGGCTCTGGGGGATCCTTTTAAAAGAACATCTCTCAGCTCTAGTGTTGGAGGTCATCTTTTTCTTTATTCCTAAAGATCCGTCCACCATGATGATAGTCAGGTCTTAAAATGGCCTTTAATGAGTACAGCCTACTCTTGTCCCCCTAACCTACACTCCAGGGACACACAAATATATGCATACGGTTGTTACCCAGGTGATGGATATTTCTTAACACATTTTCACATCTTTTCCTCTAATATATTTCCTACGTTCCAAGCCTCTTGGCCAAATTTCCTTTTCTCAGATAAGCTTTCAAGTGACTCCACTTCAGCTCTTGTTCTTTTCAGCTTTTCTTTTCAACCACTGTAATAATATTTTCAGAATAAGTGAAATGATTTTATGGGAAATTTACCTTTCTCAAGATTATCTTGTGGGAATTAGGGAGTACATGTCCATTCCTGGAGTCATTTGTTTTGTTCTGTGATTTTGCAAAAGGGCAGATTATCCATCACAGACGTACAATCTTACCACATGCCATTGAGTGTGGAGTCTAGCATAAGTGAAATAAATGTCAGGATATCACACACAGAGCTCTCATAACTTCACCAAAATAAATAGGTGAGCTAAGGTCCCAGAGTATTAGGAGCTCTGAGATGCTAAAGAATGGAATAGGCGGGGTTTGAAATTAAACAGTGTTTGAAGGTTGAAAGGTTATAACACTTGTTCGAGCCTCAGTTTTCTCGTCTCTGTCTTGGGAATAGTCATTCCCAATTCATATGGATGTTACAGATATTAAATTAGATGACGTGTATAAAGACTACATAGTTACAGGGACTCAATACTCATTCTCTGCTTTTTTCATTGTATTTGGCAGTCTGGTTACAGCCTTTTTTCTGTTTATACTGACAGGTTTCTATGATGAAACTTTTAACTCTCCAAATGTGATTAAAATTTCTTGGGCTCCCTCCCAGATTCAGTTACAGAAGGAGCTGTAAAAAGCAAGCACTTTTAACATCTTTTCCTTCAGGCCAGCACAGTGGCTTACAACTATAACCCTAGCACTCTGAGATGCTGGGGTGGGAGTATCATTTGAGTTCAGGAGTTGGAGAACAGCCTGAGCAAGTGTGAGAACTCATCTTTACTAAAAATAGAAAAATTAGGTCTGGTTTTATAGCAGGGGCCTGTAGTCCTAGCTAGTTGGGAAGCTGAGGCAAGAGGATCACCTGAACATAGGAATTTGAGGTTAGGCTAATGGCAATACTCTAGCCTGGGCAACAGAGTGAGACTTGGCTCCCCTCTCCAAATACATATATTTTTTCTTCAGATAGTAAGGTGGATACTGACAATCACCTTGTTTAAATTAACCTTTTATTCTTCTTCAAGCAAGCAGAGATGGGAAAGTCAAAAACTACGTTTCCTAGATTCCGAGCCAGAGGCAACTCTGTTGCTTTAGGTTCTGCCAAGCAAATAAGCCTGAATTAAATTTGGGTTTGGAAAAAGGTCAAGAGGCAGAGCAGGAGATGTTTATTCTTTTGTGCTGTATTTTATAGTGCAGAAGACATGTGTTTCTGGAGCTTATAGCCATGTCAGCAGTTGAGCAGGTAACTTCCTGATTCTGCAGTTTCTTGATGTTTTTTGGGGACCGTGGTTCTTTCTCATTCTACATTGTTGCTCTGGGAGTCATTTCTGGAAGCTCCGCTAGGAAGGCACATCTTCCGGCTTTCCAACAATTCTTAAGCTAGGGTTTCTTTTCTTTCTTTAATGTAATAAATCAGTTTATGATTCTGTTCACTGTTCTCTGATACAGGAAATAATCTGACTATTGTAATTCATGTTGTTGTTCAAATGCTCAGTGAAGGTAGAAGAAGATGAAAGTATTTTCAGGGAAGAACCACAGTACAGTTCTGACAGGCTAGTTTTATATAAAATGTGTGAATGACTTTGCTATGTTAATTTTCTCATCTCAAGATGCTTAGCTTAATCATACCTCTAAAGATCTCTTTTTTTTTTTTCCAAATAAGATAACATTTACAGTTTTCTGGATTTAAGATGTGGATACCTTGAGGGAGGGAGTATTTTTCAGCCTATTATAAAAAGGATTTAATTTAAAGACGTCCTTGTTTTTCAGGTTGCTTTCCTTAGAGACCTTCCAAGGGTTTCTTGGGAAGATACTAGAAAAAAGTGTGAATCTGATCTGAATTGCTTGAAAATCCTGTCCAAATATCTTCCTCCTTTCATTTAATAATTTGTGGAAGGTTTATCTAGGTATGAAGACTGCTCACAGCCTCAGGGAGATCACTTGCATGACTGTGACTCACAATCAACATAATGTATGAAACACTTTTCTGATTCCCAACCTGTTAAGTACTTTCCACCAAACAAAAAGGTGATGTGGAATACACATCAAAGAGGTATTAACCTGGAAAATTAAGTCCCTTTCTGGGGAAGAAACTCACTGATTTAAATGGTAACAGAACAATGGTTGTTAATCATAACAACGTCATAAGACTGAGCTTGAAGTCCAATTCAAATTCTATATTGAAAGCTTTACTACTGTGAGCAATAATGTCTGTCATCAAGAAATGGTTTTTCACATTGCCATTTTTTTTTCTCCTCCAAGTAGTATTGTTTATGTTTGTCCTTCAGGCCTTTCCAAAATTATTTGTTTCTAGGGCAGGTTCTCACTGAAGGGAGTGATGATAATAATAACTACTCTCATGCTCACAACGTTTTAAAAATAGAGGAACATTTGCTTTGCTCTTTTGATAACCACCTGTGCCTGAGGTCATTCTGACATTTGGAAAAAAGAAGTGGTGTTTAACAAGAGGTGACTAAAGATGACACTGTGTTACTACTCTTCTTCCTGACTCTTTTGCCAGAACATGAAAGAAAAGGAACAGAAAGGCCAGGGAACACTGTCCTGGAGGGAAAAAAAAGTCTGCGTTCCACAGCGTGTCACAGTAACATCCACTCAGCTGATGAGTGCTTTGCAGAGTTTCTGCCACATGAGCTTTTGGAAGGTTTTGACAGTATTGGTGGCCAGAGAAAAATTGCTTTCCTGCAGGAACACTTCTCAAAAGAGCCCTTCTAAGCAGACTCTCCTACCGCTTCTCTGCCAACCAGCTGTTGAGTGCTAGATAGCTCCCAATGCGGATGGGGCAGAAAATTCCACCTGAGATAGAAACATTACTCAGACTTCATGGAGAAGACTGACAGTGGATATTCCTTAAGAACAGCTCGACTGACACTTCATTGAGTAAATTGCAGGGAAGATCAAGACAGCAAGGGAGAAGATGTGGTTATGGCACCTCGACGTAACAGCAGTTAGTGATCGTAGCCTCCTGAGCACAATGATAGATCTTAGCAGTAATGTTAATGTTTATTAATTCTTAAACTAAAATCTTACAAGGATTTTTCTCACTGACTTTTAAAAATAATAAAAGAATGTAGATATCAGTATTCTCTTGCATAGCAAGAAACTGACAAACAGAGTAGGCATACTGACTCCTGTAAGCCAAATAAATAAATAAATAAATAAATAAATAAATAAATAAAAAATAGTCTTTTCAATCTCCTAAGAGTCATTAATAGTTTCTAGCCTATTGTCTCTTTGTTGTTGTGATTGACTTAAGTACAGTTTTATATTGCTTTATTTAATTTTTTTTAAACATATCTACTTTTAAAAATTTAGTCTCATCTCTTAAAGGCTGCAGCATTGAACAAGCTCTTGTGCAGCTTTTCAGAAGTGTCCTAAGTATGTAAACACATATGTGTGTGAAAACTCATTTGTACATAATGGAAACACATTCATATTTCTTTTCTTTTCTTTTCTTTTCTTTTTTTTTTTTTTTTGAGACGGATCCTCAAGCTGTCCCCCTGGGTAGAGTGCCAGGGCATCACAGCTCACAGCAACTTCCAACTCCTGGGCTCAAGCGAGTCTCCTGCCTCTGCCTCCCAAGTAGCTGGGACCACAGGCGCCCGCCACAACGCCCGGCCATTTTTTGGTTGCAGCCATCATTGTTGTTTGGCAAGCCTGGGCTGGGGATTCGAACCCCCCACCTTAGGTGTACATGGCTGGCGCCTTAGCTGATTGAGCCACAGGCGCCAAGCCCACATTCAGATTTCTTAAGTGATTTCCAAGAGTCACACTTATAATAGAGGTGGAACTGACACCTACAACTGGAACACTGAATACCTGAGTCTGTGTTTTAAACTACATATTACCCTATTATAAAAAAAGAAGTAATATCTTGCATGTGAGCTTTTTAATAATTATGTCAAAATAGCTACGGTGGCATCCCCCTTTTATAGATGAGAAATTTGAGGCTTACAGGGAAAGTTAATTTTTTAAAGTTGCACTGTCGGTAAGGAGTGGACCTGCAGTATAGACAAGCTTCCCTCTAAACTCAAGTGCAGCGACATGGTGAAGCATCCCACTTCTGATTGCCGAATTTTGTTTTTATGTTTGCCTCCCTTCATCAAAAAGAAGGAAAGGATCAAAACACCTCATTCTTTATAAAGCCAGCTTGCTTTGACTAAGGGTCCACACAACAGGAGAAGAACTTATATTAGTTATTATAGTAAATCTTAGTGTTTGCTGCTGTAATATTTAGTGGAAAGTTCTGTTCTTTTCACCATCATATCCTTATTGATGTTAAAGAAACAAGATAGGAATGACAAAGCACCTCTAATACCTCTCTAAGCAATATATATCTTGAAGATTATAGACTAAGCTATACACAAAATCAATCTATTTTTTTTTCAGCATTGCTCTGTATATTTGTCTTTTCTTGCAAAGATATTAATTGGGTGAAAGGGGCTCTGAGAAAGCGGGTTAGTGGGACTTAAACATCTATCAATGAATATTTATTGAGTGTCTACTTTATAACATATTGCCTTGTGAACATTTTGTAAAATTCTTCCTTCTCTGTTGCATTATTTGTATATGTTTTAGAAAGAATGGTGGGAAGACGTTGAACTGAGACATTTATTTTGTTGTGTTCTATTCACAGTCTTTTCTACGGAGGTCATTATTAATGACTCCAGAACTGGGGCCTTGTAGCTTTGATAGAAGGAAGGAAGAGAAAAAAGTTATCCATAGGGAAAGGACATTAGCAGGAATATGGGAAACTGAGAAAGAATAAAATAATCTTCTCAAAATGAGACTACAGAAGATATTTGCTGTGTGCCTTTATCTATTTCTTTTCTTTGGGTATGAACCACATTTCATTAAGTTCATCCCATAGATGGATAAACTTTCAGACCTGGGACATATGACCCAGGCCAGTTATATCAGAAACTCAAATACTGCTGGCAACAGAAATTGGTTCAGTCTTCAGAACACATGTCACCTAAGCTGATAAAATTAGAGAAACTCATGGCTTTTGGAGAGACTAATAGAAAGAGGATCTTCTTTCTTAGAGGTACTTCTACCTAGGAAGATTTAGAGATAATGCCTCTGTAGTAATCTTGCCACAATTTACAGTCTAAGAGTGCGGTCAATGAAATGAAAATAGTTGCATATAGATCAGCTAATGCCATTATCTAAGGCAGTGAATCTGCTCTTAACCCTGAACTTTTGAACCCCAGTTAATAGTGGCCATTGGCCAGGGTATTTATTTTTTGTTTGTTTTGTTTCTTTGATTAATGTAGTTGATTTTCAGTTATTTTCAACCTGCATAAGAATAATTCAGAGAAGGAGAACAATGATTAGGGTGCAAATCCTGCAAGAAGTTGGCAACCCCAGACCAGTCCCAGGCAAGTTCTGAGAGATGATCTGAAGTACACTTTCAGAATTTCATTGTAAAAGTAGAGTGAAGGTAGAGAGCTGGGAGAGCAGGTTTCTCTAGAAAACTTACTAGGGATAAAAAGCCTACCTTTAAGACAGGAAACCAGAAGTTAATGGACTCCCAAGTACTCCATTAGGATCTTAGGCAAAGGGTTTAGTCAGGTAGCTTGATACCTCTGTCTAGATGTGGCAGGTACCATCATTGCTGTTTGGTGGGCCCGGGCTGGGGATTCGAACCTGCCACCTTAGGTGTAGGTGGCTGGCGTTACAACTATTCTCAATACTGCCTACACTGTAAAATATAAAGTAATATTGACTCTGGATTATTTCTAGAAGAGAGAAATTGTTGACTTCACAAAAATACTTTGATATTGCTTTGAAATTGAAAGTAGGATTATGAAGGGCTTTTCTCAAATACAGATAACCAAACTACTGGTAAAACTGCAAGGATAAGAAAAAAAATAAGAGGTGTGTGTCCTTTTACTCCTATAAAACTGAAAGTGGGGAGAGTGGAAGTGAGAAGAGTGAGAAGTAAGGGAGGTTCTTTGATGCTAGGTCTATATGAGAAAGTAGACAGTAGAAATTAACTTGTGGGGTAACTCAAGTTCTCAATGCTTGATGTTTAACATACACTTCTTGCTTGTGCTTCACTAAAATTTCTCTTTTAACTTTATCCCAAATATTCCCCCAGTCTGCTCCACTAACAAATACTTTGTGAATATGTTGTGTCTTGTTACATTTGCCCCAAATTTATATTCCATTAGATTCTCTCTCACATAGACGTAGTCCAGAACACAGAGCCAGACGTTAACATGGATCATATAAAAGAGACTTTTGTGTATTTTTGTTTGTTTGTTTTAAAATTTCTATCCATGAATGAATATTTAAGCTACTCGGGGAAGGAGCCCAGATCACCAATTAGAGACATCACTTATTGGACTCTCCTGGCAGGAAGGTAGGATTTTGGATAGTGGAGAGCAGAGAAGAGTCACAGCTCAGGTGTGGATCACTGGGGGAGAGATGACAGAGACGGCTGAGGATCCCACAGTGAAAAATTGCAAAGCTAAGAAAAAGATGACAAAGAGGAGAAGTTATTGCCAAGGATCAAATCCAGAGGGGCTCATAGCCCATTGAAAGGGTAAGGAGGGTATTCCCTCTCTCTCCTACCTGCCTTGGGTGAACAGCAGGTCACTAAGTTTATTGAAAGCTTTTCCAAACTCCGTAAGCCCAGGTAGGGCAGCAAATAAGAAATAGTGGGGTGAACTAGCATGTCCCTGGAGTTTTGCGAGGGGGTCCCCTCAGGACACTCCCATGAGAGGCCAGGTGCCAGCTTTCTTCCATCTGGGTAATTCATGCCCTGCATTTCTCCTACCCACCGCAACCAAGAGAACAGTTTGAGCTTGGCTGACTGGAAGCTGTGGTCCTTCCCCACCCACTGTAAGAGCAGGTTTAGCCGAGAAGTGCGTGAATGGCGCTTTCCCCTCAGACCCATATTCCTTATGAATATAGATGCCAAGGCCCTCAATAAAATTCCAGTAAACTGAACTGAGCAACATATCAGAAAAACAATCTATCACAGACAAGTAGATTTAATCCCAGAGATGCAAGGAGGGAAAGCATGGATAAAATTATGCCTAATGGGTACGATGTACACTAACTGGGTGATAGGCACACTTGTGACTTTGACTTAAGCAGCACAAAAGCAATCCATATAACCCTGTAATACTCTGAAGTTAAGAAAATAAAATTCTATATGTGGGGAAAAGAAAACAATTTCAACTAGTGTGATAATTAGATACCAGTTTTCCTGGGATAGTGTCAGTTTGCTTCTGTAGCTCTGGAAAAATATTGGGTGCCTCTTTTGTTAAATTAAATAGAAGCAGAAAAATATTAAGAGTGTCTCCTTTGTTAAATAAAGTAAATCTCTGTTCTGTGAGAGTTGACATAACAAACTTCAACTTAACATAGGATGTAAACAAACTAAAACCAAACTAAAAGTATATATATATTTTTGTAATAAGATGGCCAGGTTTCAGGCAACCACAAGTAGCTGAGTGTCAGACAGGCATAGGTGCCTGCTTAACTATGCCCACATAAGGCAGACACCTGGTTGTGGACAGTCAGGTGATTTCTCTGCTTTCAGATTCAGCCTCTAAAATCTCACTGCTCAAACTGCTGAGCTGAGCTTTCTGAATCTACTTTTTAGTACGACCTAACTCATTAATTGTTCTTTTTTTTTTTTTTTTTTTTGAGACGGAGCCTCAAGCTATCCCTCTGGGTAGAGTGCCATGGCATCACAGCTCATAGCAACCTCCAACTCCTGGGCTCAAGCAGGTCTCCTGCCTCCGCCTCCCAAGTAGCTGGGACCACAGGTGCCCGCCACAATGCCCGGCCATTTTTTGGTTGCAGCCATCATTGTTGTTTGGCGGGCCC
>CAUYQV010113826.1:0-80112 GCA_963574575.1 Galagoides demidoff | reverse complement strand
TGAAGAATGAAGTGAAGTGATTTACACCTCTTGATATTTCTAAAAATATTTGCATCATCCCTTTAGTTAGAACTGAGACGTGTTTGTGCAACTACAAAAGAAGTTAGTGTTCAGGCTTACATCATTTTTTAATGCTAATTTTCTGAGTTTTTGCCTTTTTCTCTTTTTCAAAAAAATTCAGATTATTGTAAAGTCTCCATCTTTTTAAATGGCTGAATAATATTCCATGGTATACATATACCACAGGTTGTTGATCCATTCCCAGGTTGGTGGGCATTTAGGTTGTTTCCATGTTTTGGCAACTTTACATCTTTTGTTTCAACCTGGATGGAGTTGGAACACATTCTTCTTAAAGTATCGCAAGAATGGAGCAGCAAGAATCCAATGCGTTTAATTCTAATATGAAGCCAGTAGATGATCTAACACATACCCACATAAGAGAAAAACTCAAATCAATTCAAGGTGGGTGGGTGGAGGAATGAGGAAGTGTGGAGAGGAGAGGAGGGAGGGGATGGGTGTGCTTCCATTTAATGGGCACAATGTTGGAGTATATGGTGCACCTCTTGGGGGTAGGACACAATTATAAAAGGGACTTTACCTAACAAATGCAAACATTGTCACCTAATTCTTTGTACTCTCAATTAACCTGAAACAATAAAAACATAAAATAAAATAGATTTAAAAAATTTCAGATTGATGTGAGGGTTCAAATGTTTATGCTAAATTGTTTTCACATCCAAGGTAAAGTTCAAGTTGTAGGTGATCCCTTCATGCAGTGAGTGTGCTTTATAGCCCAACACTGGAAGGCCAGGTTCTTATTTGAAGACAAAGCCATTTACAAGATCTTTCATCGTTTTTTTTAAAGATTTATTTCCAACTATAACAATTATATATTCCCAGGATGTAAACAACTAGGAAAATGCAGTTTATCTGCTAAATGCATTTTGTGATCTTTGAATTACATTGGAAAATGCTTGTGTTATAATTTTAATTGGAAAAAGAGGACAGAAAATTGTACATATATGTGCAGAGTGTCCCAAATGTCACCATATATTGGGAAAATGGGAAATCATGGCTAAATGCTCCTTAAGTCACAAAATATTTGACACAAAATTTTACAAAGAGGTGGCCAACACGTAGAGACTATTTTATAAATATTTTATGAATTTTATAATGAATATTTTATAAATAAAGGTATATTTAGCTACAATTTCCCATTTTCCCTATGTATGCTGATGTTTGGGACATCTTGTATAGTACGCACCAAAATTTACTTGACTAGTTTTCTAATATGAAATATACGTGTGCTTTCTAATGATTCACTAATAAATACAGTATTGTGATAAGCGTTTTTTTTATGCATGATAATTCCTCATGTTCTGGATGATGTCTGAGGGATGTGGTAAGTGGCAGAGTGAGAGGTATGGGTACTTTCAGCATTTTGACATTTGTTTTCTGCGTCACTCCTAGAATTGTATAAAAATATTCATTTCATCTTAAATGATGGACCTGAGAGTTTGAAGGACAAAATATATGTGAATCCTGCTTTATTCTTATTACTAATCCAAATATTTTTCTGAAATAAACAGCACATTTATACTCAAGAGAGTTCTTAGCCAAAGAGTTCCATTAAACAAAATTAAAAACAAACACATCCTAGAAAATTCACCTTTCTTGATTCAGCAGAAATATCTCAATTTTATATGACATGCCATTTATTTTTTATACAAGTTTGACAAGACTTTGTATTATAAATTGTGAAATGTAAGCCATGGAAGGGAATAAAAAATATTAAAATAAATAGGTTCTCAAAAATGGGGGATTTGGTTAAAAAATTTTCAATAATTTCCACTAACTACCTCTCAGTGCCATCATTCAAGAAGTACTTTATTTCCAATGGAGATAATGTAAGGACTTAGGGGGAAATAAAATAAGAGTTGATGATAGGAAATTGTGATTTTGAGTTGGTTCTTTAGTATAATAGGGAGAAATAAAAAAGGCAGAGGAATATGAAAACAAAGTTCTTTGGTACTGAGCTATATTCTCTTGGGCTTACCGTATACCAACTTCAATTCCTTTCCTCCTTTGTTCATCCTCCACTCCCCTAAATATCTTACTTATTTTTAGATCTGAACTACAAGAATGAGTTTATACCAAGGGCCAAAGCAAACTTCCCATAAGCGCCTATGTTTTTATACTAACAGAAGGATATTACAAGACCTTCCTCAGTTACAAACACCATTTGAACCACCAATCCTAATACAATTCAGTGCTTTTCTCTATCCTGGGTGCGTTTTCAGCCAACTATTGTGTTTGTATGCATTTGATTCACCTTTTGTATTTATAGGACAATTTCAACACTTAATAAAATTTTGGAATGAAGTGATGATAGAAATTTCAAATTCTACAGGTACGATCCTGGTATATCATACATTATCTCTTAAGAGATGGACGTTCCATAACCATTTTTTTCTGAGAGATTAAATTAGTAAGGTTCTAGGACAAAAATGACCAACTTGTCAACTTTTTTTTTTTATACCCACATATATACCCATGAACCTCAAATAGCAACTGATTTTTAATTTTTATTCAGTTATTCATTTTAGTGGGTGACCATACATTTAATAAGCTAAACTTCTTTTTTTTGGCTGGGGCTGGTTTTGAACCCACCACCTCTGGTATATGGGGCCGGCGCCCTACTCCTTTGAGCCACAGGCCCCCCCCAATAATCTGAACTTCTGGAAGTAAAATATCCAGGGGCCATGAAATAACTCCCATAGATTACAAGCTAAGCCATGACAGTGCTGAGCCAACAGGGACAATGGCCACCCTATTTGTAGGGCACAAGATTTCTCCAGTCCTGACTACCTAATTTGTGGAGTGCAGTACAAAATGAAAATGAACCTCATTAAGAATGATTAAGAATTTCAAGGTGGTGATAGCAGAGCATTAAATCAAGCCTAGGGTCCTGTGTGGCTACAGAGGTCACATCCCTGTGAAGCTGTCTCTGAGTATCAACACTGCTAGAATATTTGGATTCCAGAACTTTTCTATCTTTACTAAATACATTTCAACAAACACTTTGTCTTGTTTTATTAATTTTTTTAATTTTAAAGGAATCTATGATAATTTTGCAAGTCAAATTAAAGTCAATGGTGTATAAAGTAAAAGTTGGTGATTTTACTGTCTGTCTGTGATTGCTATTGTTCTGAAATTAACCCTAGAAGGGAGTTTAAAGGAGAATGAAATTCCACAAAGTTCACATTTAAGAAATTGGAGAGATTTTAGTTTTTGGTTTTCAGAATTAACTAATGTTAATACTGTTGATGTGATCGTTTCTTCTAATCATTTAAGAGCACCACCAATTAATTGGCAAAAGTCTTCAGAGAAAGAAAGAAACAGAAACATATAATCTGAATACCTCCTAGGAAAAGATACAGGAAAGAATGTTTCATAAACATTTGTGAAATGCACAGAAGATCACAACTAAAGCAGAGAAAAAGGGAAAGGGAAGTGGTCGAGGGAATGAAATAAACCCAGGATTTACTAAAGAGGCAGCTACACTTGGGGAGTTTTGATGAAGTAACTGAGTGGTAAGCGGCCATCAGGTGCTACTGCTTAGCTGGGAGGAGCTTGCAATGGCCATAGACATTAGGAGCAATCACCTAGCATTTGAATCTCTGCCTATAAAAAGGCTGGCTTAAAATGCACTAAACAAGGAAACTAAACAAAGAAAACTTTTTCTTCTCCCATTCTATCTCCTGAAAAGAACATATATTTATAAACTAGTTCTAAAACACACACACACACACACACGCACAGAGAGACACACACACCCACACGCACACACACAGAACCTAGGGAGCATTGCTGATGGAAAACGATGTATCTGTGACAGATTTTCACTAAAGGAATATGGGTCTTATTTCTTGGATTAATACAGATTTTTTTGTACTAACCTATTTCTTTACAGTGCTGTATGGTGAAGAAGCCTTATTCAGAGGTATACAGGTTACTACCCTAATGCAGCATGATTTCTGTGATATTGGAAAGGCTCATTAATGTCCAAAACTTCAATTATATGTATTTTGCACATATTGGTAAAAATCTGGAATTTTTCAATGAAACTATGATTGCCCCTGGAGCGACATGGGTTCCCCTGTGCAGGTCCTCATCTACGTGGATTTTCTTCCACCCTTCCACCCCCAGGACAGCAAGACCAACAGCCTCTTCCTCCTCCTCCTTAGCCTACTCAATGTGAAGTGACGTATTTTCTCTTCCTTATAATTTTCTTAGTAACACTTTCTTTTCTTTTCTCTAGCTTACTTTAGTATAAGAATGCAGTACATAATATATAGAAAACAAAAATGGGCTAACCAACTATTTGTGTTATCAATAAGGCTTCCAGTCAACTATTAATAGTTAAGTTTGTTGGGAGTCAAAAGTTATATGCAGATTTTTGACTGTCCAGGAGGCCAGTGCCCCTCACCCAGGGTCAGTTGGAATTTCTGTAGAGTGGCGGGCAGAGTCACAGGCACTGCAGTGTGAGTGTGCCCCTTGAGGAAAGAGAAGGTCTTCGCCTTGTTTATTCTTTCTACTAGTCTGATTAAAGTGGAATGTTTAGTTCCCGACTAGAGTTATAATAGAGTCGCTCTCTTATTCTCTCTCTCTTGTCTTTCTCTTAGTCTCTGTCTCTCTTTTTCCAAATGAGTGGATACAGAGAGAATATGGATAAAGCTTATCTGTCCTCTGGGCCTGGTAAGAAAGAAAGTGGGGGATCCTGATCAGAGGAGGGTGACTACTTTTCATTCACTGGAGACAAGGAGGAAGATTGTCATTCCACAGACCCACAGAAGGACAGACCCTCTCTGGTCAGGCCAGGGAGGGAGAGCACTGCCTCCCTTGGATCAACTGTGGCAAACACAGCTGGGGTGTGAGTCCTGTTTCCACGGAGTCTTTTTCCTACACGGTGGCCACATGGGCAAAGTTCAGCTGCTTCATCACAGAAGCCCATTAGACTACAATGAAGGTGAGTAAGAGATTAAGGCAAATAATAATTGTTTCAACTTTAAAAAATATATTGTGATACCAGCCATACTCATATCTCAAATATTATATTGGTACTAGCATTTAAAGTGCTGTATTTAATCAAGTTGCACTGACCACCTTTTTATCTATAGCCTACAGATGTCAACCAACTCATAGGACAGCCTGGGACCAAAGAAAGTGGTAACAAAGTAGGCATCCCTAGCTTGTGGGGAGGGAATCTGCTGGAATTGAACTGATACTTAACCAGTTCAAATTTGACTGTATCATAAGAGCTCCATGGAGAAGGTAGGACTGACTGGATACGTAAAGCAAAAACAAAAATCCATGTCTAACTATGAGCAGTTGCCTTGGAGGGCCTGTGCAGCAAGGCCCGTGGACATTTCTAACCTGTTAAGTTTGGGAACTGTGCCCTAAGTTTTGTTTCATTTATGTAAAATACTTTGCATAGTTTTACACTGTTTTAATCCCAATAATAAAGATCTGCTTTTAAAACATACTCTTGTAAAAGTTTTTTAAATTCTTGATGGTATGCTTTTTTCTCTCTTTCTCTCTCTTTTTTATTGTTTGGGATTCATTGAGGGTACAAAGAATTAGGTTACACTGATTGCATTTGTTAGGTAAAGTCTCTCTTATACTTGTGTCCCATCCTCAAAAGGTATGCCATACAGAGTGATGCCTCACCCCCCTCCCTTCTCCCTCACCCCAATCCCTCCATCCCCTAACCCCCCATTAGATTATATACTACCTCCATATTAGAACACAGTACATTGGATTCTTGTTTCTCCATTCCTGTGATGCTCCATGTGTGCTTTTAAAAGTTAAGATTCAGCCACGTAGATTGCTATAAAACATCTAATGCCCTGCAAAATTATAAGATGCCAGTTATCTCATTTGGGAATATAGCCATAAATAATCACTTTATTTAAAAATAGCCTACTACTTTTTTTGGGGGGGCGTTGTTTCTTTGATCCTTAAAATATTCTTGATTCAAGTGTTATTAGGGTATCTGGAAAGCTTGAATAAGCAAGTTCAAAGTGTCTTGAGGAGCACTTGGAGGATGAGAAAAACACCAGATTTGGAATTGATCCTAATTTTTGTGCTTTGGGTCAACTTATTTGCCTGTCTGAACCTCTGTTTTCCTTTTTTTTTTTTCAACTATAAATATAGAGAAGAATATTCATTCTGCCAACCTTGCAGGGTCTTGCAAGGACTAAATGAAATAACATGGGTGAAAGAACTTCAAACAAGTGCTGTACATGTAGAAAGGTTTTTATATGTTTGTCAATAAAGAAGAAAAGGTTCACTGAAAAAAGGATGAGGTGAAACCTTCCACTGTGGTTGTTATGACTACACAGCCCAAGTCTTTTGAGTTGTAAGATATTTTAACTCCAATACTGGGACTTTTTAATGCAAACTAAAACTTTTAGTTTTCATTTTATATTCTTTTAAAGAGGAATTTGCAATGATCATCTCAATGACATTGAATCATGATTCAGTTCTTTCTCTTCAGTGCCTAGACAGGATTCGGCACATAACTGTTATTCAAAACTGTTTATTGAATAGAAGGTTAAGCATTTGAGCATCACTCACAAACACTCCCAGCTTAGAGGGTTGAAATTAAAACCTATATCTTATTTTAAATTGGAATTACTTTCACATATTAAAGTATCGACACAAGTGAATGGAGCGACCTGGCGAAAGAAGAAGGTTTTTGTTGAAATGGCGAGTCCTGCATGAAAAGTTTTATTTTAAAAAACTATTAAAAAGGTTTTATTTATCCCATTAGACACTTACGTTAGTCAGCAGGAAAGTTGTGTTCTTTAGATGCCTCAATAGTCCATGCAACACACTACATATATATATATATATATATTTTTTTTTTTTTTTGGCATATTTTGACAAGGCACTTGGACTTGTTAAAAATTACATTACCCTACATCTAAGTAAACACACATTGCAAACATGTCAGGGCAAGCCACTGACTATCCATTTAAAACACATCTTCCCATTTGATTTTCAGGGGAAAAAAATGGGAACTGTCTGTTTTGATTTAAGAGAGCATTTCTATGAGTTAGCACAGCTAAATTGTAAACTTAGGAACAAATAAATAAACGAATACCCAAGTGGCTTGGAACAATGGAACCCCTGCCTGGTTTCCAGTGGCTGCATCCTTCTCTCTAAGTCTGCATTGTAATTAAGAGGTTACAATGAAAAGAAACCTGGGACAATGGCAGAGAGGGAATGTTAAAATACTAATGAGAGGAAAGACCAAGGACAATCTATTTAATAACCTCACAGCCATTGTTCACATCAGAGTGACAAACAGTATAATATGGTAGAGCTCTATGTCCTCTGGCTGTTCAGCACTGCCTCCACACTTCTTTACTGTGCCAGAACTATTTAGCTTCTTTTTACAGCCCTCACACACATTAAGTCGACAAGGGATGGAGAGAGTCTGCCATTGCAGCCCAGGAAAAATAGGAGAATGAGGAGGAATTGGGTCAGACTGGCCAGGGGATAAAGATAAGTCTTGACTAGACATATAAGGGGTAAGGCAGATATAAAACTCGGACATTTTAGTTTTTCATTCTACATGTAAGGAACAATCAATGTTGTTAGTATATTCCCCCCCGCCCCCAAGTTCTGTGCTATAATAAGGTGTACGTGTGCATGTTTTAATCTTCTAATTGGACTCAAAGCTCATTACAATAGCCAGGGCATTTGAATTAATGCAAACAAATATTAAAAAAAAGAAGCTAGAAAAGAGATCAAAGATCTGTCGAAGTACAGATTTTAGGATATGCCTTTTGATAGGTATGCAAAGGTATCTTGAGGAATGTTGAAAGGTCCAGGGCAGAAAAAAAGAAAAGAAAAAGAAAGGTCCAGCACAGAGTATATGACACTTTCTCATACAAACAGACATAATTCTAACTCAGCCCTTCATTCATTGCTTTGCTCAAAACAAGAGGAATCAATAACTTACATGGCTATAGGATACTAGAGTAATATATAAATATATACATTTAGCCAGATAAAAAATGAAGGAGAATGTAGGAATTTTGTTTCTGTCCATGATAAACTAGTTCTTTTAGGGCAGTGCCTGTGGCTCAAGGAGTAGGGCGCCAGCCCCATATACCAGAGGTGGCGGGTTCAAATCCAGCCCTGGCCAAAAACTGCAAAACAAAACAACGACAAAACAAACAAACAAAACTAGTTCTTTCACACCCAATACTGCTTACACACACACACACACAAAAGAAAACAAGCATTTGATGACATCAGAGGAACCGAAGCATCCAGAAAAATGGAAACCCCTATAGATGCGCTAGACTATCCATTCTTATTCTATTCTTTGGGTTAGTGGTAGAGTTAAGTTTATTTTAGAGTTAAAGAGTCTGCTGATTTCAAATATAGAGCACAGAGGCGAACTAAAAACATTAGTTTTGAGTTTGAAGTATTTTCAGTGAGCTAGGGAGACAAAAGTTGGGGTGTAGAGTAGCCAATACAGCCAAGACCTAAGAAGCCAAGATCCTGGAGAAAAGGGAACTTCTGAAGAAGTAAGTCCAATAATTCTCATGGAACTTATTGGAATTTGTAATTCCTAAGTTGTACTTGAGTGAAGCCAAATGCCAGGAGACCAGGAAATCAAGTATAAAGCAAATGCTATGAGACAAAGAGTTAAGGTCAGGTGGTAGCTCACACCTGTAATCCCAACACTCTGGAAGACCAAGCCAGGCAGATTGCTAGAGCTCAGGAGCTCCAGACCAGTTTGAGCAAGAGCAAGACCCCATATTTACTAAAAATAGAAAAACTAGCCTGGCACTGTAGCAGGTGCCTGAGGTCCCAGCTACTCAGGAGGTTGAGGCAAGAAGATCAAGAGTTTGAGGTTGCTGTGAGCTATGATGATTAAAAAAAAAGAGAGAGAGAAGGCAGTGTCTGTGGCTCAAAAGAGTAGGGCACCAGCCCCATATGCCAGAGGCCGCAGGTTCAAACCCAGTCCCAGCCAAAAAAAAAAAAAAAAAAAAAAAAAAATAGAGAGAGAGAAACGAAGATGGGAGAGGTTGTGAAACTTCCAGATTTTTAGTTTATGCTTCCTGAATGTCTGTACTCCAGGACTAAGAACAAGCAGGAATACACAGCTGTGAGTCAATTAAATTAATCTTTCCATATTCTAACTGCCAGAAGAAGATTAAGTTTTTTATAGAAAATAATATCCAGATCCTTTACACTTTTTTCTATGCAACGTTTGACCCTCAAAATTCCCAGGAATCCTACAAAGAAAACCACATAACCACGCCTCAAAAATAAAAACATTCAGTAGAATCAGAGTAATAGAACATGAAGATGCTGGAATTATCAGCTTGTCATTAAAGTAACCAAAATAAATATGTTTAAGAAAACCAATGAGAAAGTGGAAAATTTATCAGAGAACTGAAATTTAAAGAGACCAAAAGGAAATTCTGGCACTGAAAAATATATTGATTGAAAATGGAAACTCAAGTAATAATGTTAACAGCAGATTAGTGGTATAAAAAATATTATAGAAAATAACAGGGTGAAACGTGAAATGCAATAAGGATTGTTTAGAAAATAGAGACAAAGACATAGGAGATACAGTGAAGGAAGTCCTAGTGTGTGTGTAATCGGAGCTCCAGAATGAGAGCAGTTAAAAGTATAAACTCCAAACAGAATAGTATAAGGAAAGCCATCCTTAGACATGTCATAGGGACAATACTAAAATTACAGAGCTAAAACATGATTTTAAAGCAGCCCCTCTCCCCCAAAGACTCCAAACCTCAGACACTTAATAGCTGACTTTTTAAAAGAAATCAAGAAAAAATGGAAGAAAAGGTGACATCTTCAGACTGCTAATCAACCTCAAATTTTATATCCAGAAGAAAACATTTTTCAAAAAGGAAGACAAAATAAACATAGTTTCAGGAAAACTGAAAGGAAAGAAGTCATTATCAGAAGGTCTATTCTGAAAGATATACTCAGGGAGTTTTCTGGACAGAAGGAAATGGATAACAGATAGATGAACGGAAATGCAGAAGAAATAGAGTATCAGCCAGGATAAACAGGAAAGTCTAAATGTATATTGACTTTCAAAATCAAGAATATTAATGTTGTATGGCCTTTATAATTTAGGTAGATTTATAATCTACAACCACAATAGCAAACAAAAGTAGGGGATAAGCAGAGTAACAATGTTGTTTTAGAATAATAAAAATAATTGAATAAATTAAAAGTATAAGGAAGGAAGGACAATAAGTAGAAAACAAACATCAAGTTTGTGAATGTAATTCCAAATATGCTAGTAATTACATCACAAGAAAATGGACCTCATACTGTTAATCAGAGTGCATATGCTTAAAAAGACTGTAGTTGCAAGACTGGATTAAACAAATACATAAACAAAATAATCACAGCCTGCTACCAAAGGCAAACCTTTAACATAAGGACTTAGAAGGGTTTAAAGTAAAATAATAGAAAGAGATGTACCACACTAACACTAACCACAGCAATTTGGCGATAGTCCTATGAATATCAGATAAAATAGACATGGTTATGTTTGTGTTACTGGTTTCTAGGTTGATTACACCTTGGTCAGAAAACACAGCGTTCTAATCTTTTGAAATTTCTGGAATCTTGCCTTATGACTGGCATCTGTTTAATACGTGTGTGCATGCACATGTGTATGTATATGTGTGTGCTTCATAATGTTTTTGTTGTTCTTCTCTTTTTACAGAGAAGTCTGTTAAAATCTACAACTACAGATCTATTTTTCTTTTTATTTGTGTCACATTAGACTTTATATGCTTTGCTTTACATATATACGGATGCATTCAAATTTAGGGCTATTATGTCTTCTAGTGGAATTGATCATTTTATGAGGGTAAAATGTTCCTCTTTATTTCTAGTAACTATGCATGGCTTTCATAGAGAAAATTATAAACCATTATCATAAGAAACTAAAAAATCAAAATAAATGGAAAGTTATGTCTTTTATGGATTGAAAACTGAATACGAAAATGTCAGTTGTCTCTAATATGTGTGTACATGTGTGTACATTAAAAAATGCAATCCAGAAAATGTCATGAAGGTTATGTTAACCAGTTTGATGAAAATATTTCAAATTGCATATAAAATCAACACATTGTATCCCATGACTGCATTAATGTACATAGCTATGATTTAATTTAAAAAAAAAAGGAAAAAATGCAATCCCAGTACAAATTCTAGTAGGTTTTTAAGTGTGTGCTTGAAAATAAAAAGGCTGAGGCTAAAATTTATTAGGATATTCAAAGGGCCAAGGATAATAAATAAAATTTTGAAAAGATCAAACTTCTAATTACTTACACTTCTAATCAATTGATTTACAAGAAATGTACTATTGTAATGCAATAGGGAAGGAGGATTTTTTTTTTCCCTTAATGATTTTTGAATAAGTTGTAGAAAAAAAAAGTCTCCTCCTTCAAATCAAAAACAAAAAAAATCTATTCTGGACAGATGATGGATGTACTTTTGAAGGATTAAACCATAAAGTTTCCAGAGGATAACAGAGATCAGAAAAAATTATGGTCTATAAGCCAAATATAGCTTGCCACAAATTCTTGTTAGTAAAGTTTTATTGGAACATAATCAGGCCATTCATTTATGTATTGTCTCTGGCTACTTTTGTACTACAATGGCAGAATTGGATAGTTGTGACAAAGACTATATGGCATGAAAAGTGGAAATATGAAATATCTTTTTTTTTTTTTATAGAAAATGTTTGCCAATCTCTGATACAGAAAAATGTTAGAATATTGGTCATGTCCTTATGAAAGAAACAAATTTCTGAAACTGAATATAAAAAGCACAAACTTTAAAGGAAAATATTGTTAAGTTGTCCATTATTATTAGGAATTTCTGTTTATTGTGAGATATTGTTAAGAGAGAATGAAAGAAGGCATTTATAATATGTGTACCCAACTTTGGTACATTGTCCAAATATTTGTCCAATATTTCTTATCCTCACTCATCCTTATCACTAGTTTCTGCTATCTCCATTTCTTGCTCTGACTTTCATCCATGAGAAGATGATACCTCAAATAATGGCTTCATCTTTAACTTGTTTGCTGGATAAGAAGACATATAAAGTCAAGCTGAACTAAGAAAAAATGAACTTAGTTTAGCCTCAGAGAGACCAGAAGAGCTGCAAAAGACAGCAACCAACATGTAAAATGAACACGCAATATATATTTATTGTTACAAGCTTTTGAGATTTTGAGGGTATTTGTTAAGTGGCACAACCTTGTGAAAGTTGATAATACAGATAAAAAAGATATATTCAGAAAAATAATCATGCAACCCAATGAGAAAAATAAAAACAACACAATTAAAAAATATTCAAGATATGAACATTCTTGAAGGAGGATATCCAAATGGCCAATAAGCAAATTGAAACTAAAAAGAGATATAAATAAATGCCCACTAGAATGGCTAAAATTAAAAATAAACAAAAAACAACACCTGGTAACATCAAGTGTTGACAAAGATATGGAACAATTCCGACACAGGATTTTGGTTGGATAATCAATTGGCATAATCACTTTCACAAACTACTCAGTATTTACATCAACACATGCATTACCAACTAAGCCAACAATTCCACTCTTGAAAATATAACCAACATAAATTAGCAAAACTGTGTAACAAAAGACTCCCTGTAGGAGTCTTTGTAAGAATACTCCCTGTAGTATTATTTGTAATATTCCTACACTGGAAATAAACCAAATACTCATCAACAGTACACTGGACATATACATTGTGGTATATCTGTTCAAGGAAATACTACGAAGCAAGAAAAAAGAAGAAATTATTGTCAAGTACATCAATGATAAATCTTACTGATATAATTTTGAGCAAGAGGAGCCAAACGCAAAAGAATATACCTTGTATTTCATATTTCTACAGTTAAAAAATAGGAAAACTGATTTTTATGGAGCTAGAAGTTAAATCAGTGGTTACCTTTGGGTGATGTAAGCACTGAGAAGAAGCATAAAAGGTGTTCTGGGGTGCTGGCAATATTCTATATTTTAATCTATAAGATGATACCTATGTAAAAAATTTTTTTGAGCTTCTCACTTAATATTTGCACATATTTATTATATGCTATATTTGATAAAATACCTACAGAAAGAGAGTAGTAGAAACTATGAACTGAGGTGGGCCCAGGATGCTGCATTTCTAACAAGTTCCCGGGGGACACTAGTGCTATTAGATTGTAGACGCATTTGAGTGGCAAGGATCCAGAATTCATAAAAAACATTTGAATTTGATATGATGGAGTATTTGGCAGGGATGTGTGTGCATGATTATTGTGCTCCTTGAAGGAATTAAAACAAACCAAAACTAAACTAAAACAGGGTTAAAATCAGTTTACATGCCTTCTGTATAAGGACTGCTACTTTGTTCTATACCAACTGAAACTTAAAGATGATTTTTTTATTCACATAAAAATGTTATTATGCGTAAAGGTGAGATAATATATAAATAATTTATAATGGATTCTATTTTATATTCTAATCGTACCTTCTAAAAAAATATTCAATGGTAATAGGTCCTTAGTGATGCTAACAATTGTGAACAGTACTTATTCCAGAACTGTATTCCCATAAAATATAGTCAGATATAAGATCCACTCTTAAATATAGGGGGCAAGAATATAAGACCCACAAAGGCTGATATTGTATTTTGTTTTATACACTGTCATATGCCACATTCCTGGAAATTTGCCTTGTTTTTGGTAATACTTAATAAGTCTTTATTAAATTAACATAAAATTAGATAATTCCTTTATTCATCTGGAATAATTTAAATATTAAAATACAGCTATATCTTTATATCCCTATCTTCCTTATTTCTAGTTATAAGAATGACTTGCAAGACGCTAACTTATGCTATGTGAGTAGAAAAATTGTAGTGTTCTAAACATATTGCCTTTTTTACAGATCTCATATTTTGATTATTGTTTGATTTCTGAGAAACTTAGCTCAAATAAATCCAATAATATTTTCATGTGCGCTGAATGTTAAAGTAATCTTGAACAGAGGACGTATGATATGATTCCTATAGTCTTTTTATGGACACAAAACTTCTTCATGAACTAGTAGATATAAAACAAAACAAAGACAACAGTCTGTAATAATATGGCAGGCTGAACAAAATTACGTGCCAGTGCCCCTAGCCGTGATGGTGAGTGCTGAGCTCAGGCAAGAGAACAGTGTCAATGGGATGTTTCATTCAAAGAAAAAGCTGACCTAGAACTGGGTTCTGATGACCTGTTACAATCTAGTCATAGGAAAAAGGAAAAGATACTTATCTTAACGGCAATGTCAGACAAGGTATTGTGGGAAAAGCACAAAATGGGAAGGTCTCTCAAGATCAGCGTGCTTATATTAGAGGGCACATGGGGAATGGAGAAAAACTAGAACGAACCAAATGATGCCAGCTATGAGTGATCTGGCACACAGCGCACCTGGCTGGAAGTCATCTTGTTCGAATGGAGATTCTGATTCTGTAGGCCTGGGTTGGGCCCAGGATGCTACATTTCTAACAAGTTCCCGGGGACACTAATGCTAGATGCATTTGAGTGGCAAGGATCCAGAATTCAGAAAAAACATTTAAATTTGATATAATGGAGAACAAACGTTAGGAGGACTGAGGAGGGAAAGATAATGATAGATTACAGCACCAATTAAAACAATAATAATAATAATACCATTATCAAATTTTTACACAAATTATCTCCAATTCTCAGCTTGGTGGGTTGTAGTGGCAAGCACCAAGGTGAGAGTATCATTATAAAAGACAAGGATTGAAAGGGAGAGAAAGACTTTAATAAGCAAAGTAAGTCAGAGAGGACCATGAGAGTAATGAAGACCCAGTGCACGGAGGCACACTCCAGGGCTTGCTTGGGATCCCCTATCAATATTGAATTGTCCACAGCACAGGGTTGCCTTGATGGTCTGGCATTGCTTTAAAGCAATCAACCAGACCTCCTCCTGAGTGTGTAACATTGTCCTTTATATTCATAAAAATCCAGGTTATCCATTGGCCTCATAAAGAGAAGTGCTGAGGCTACTTTCTTCTCCTTTGATTGCTTGTCAGCATTATTCACCCAGTAAGTTTGCCACTGGTTTATAATTGCTTGGCGTAGCAGCCTGAGTTCACATCAGAGCCCCAACACTGTAAAGAACATCCCAGGATTCATGCCAGCCACCTGTAAAATGAGCCCTGGCATACCAGACCCTCATCTTAGATGAGGGAATACTGTGACGTTTGTAGACAGTCTGAGACATATGTAGAAATTTGAATACAAAAATAAGGAGTGGAAAACATCTGCTGGGTCTAGTTGGTGGTGATGAGTAACTTGGCAGCAACTCAGAAGGTTAAGCGCGAAGGGCTGCCTGTGACCACCCTTCTCCTTTCATGAGTTTGAGGGAAGGACTGTCTTAGGATAGATGACTGACCTTCCCTGTCAACGCTACTTGGAGGTCAGTGTCCTTGGGGAAGAGGATCTAAGGCCGGACTCATGTAGGATATGCTCTCTGCCTCTGCTTAATTTTCTACTGGCAATGAATGAATTTTCAACATGTGTTTATACAGCTGTGCTTTGTGCAGGAAAAGTCGGAACTCTATACAGAAAAACTTCTCTTTCAAAATTAGGGAAGAATAAAGATATTCAGATCCCATTAGTCTGTTTTATGAAAACAAAATTTTAAAGTTAGCTAAAGCGTATATGTTTTGCTCAGCTTGAAGCAGTGTCAGATGCATAGAACTTTCAGTTAAAGAAGAATGCATGGCAATGAGAAATCCTTTCATCTTTTCATTTGTTCTTAAACAATTAGAAATAATTTCTACTCATTTTTATCACAAAGCAACACATTATCATTATAGAAACTTCTGTAACATACCAGTATGTAGAAGACAAAATATTCACCAGTAGTTCCATAACCCATTCTGGGTGTGTGTTCTTCCAGTCCATTTTCTATGTGTCTTTTTTATTTGACATAGCTGTCAATGTCCATACTAATTTAAATCTTGCTTTTGAAAGTTAACATTATCCCAGTTCTTAACACGACAGATGAAGCCTTCTGGGGGTGTTTCTTATTTTGCAGTTATCAGGTCTTTAACCCTTGGAAGGGTGAGAGGATTATATTAAATGGATAGTTCTATTAAATAGAATCAACAGCACAGGAAACAGCTTTTCTTTAGTGTTAAGACTCGGTAGGCAACTTAAGACCTTTATGGAATGCCTGTGCATTTCTATCAGACCTTTTAATGGAGAATGCATTGTGGAGAGGTGGTATTTGTTTTTTCCTGCTGAATATCTGAATTGGCATAGGAATCTAGCTATAAAATTCCAGCCAATAAAGTAAATTCAGGGTTTGGTGTCAAAAAAAAGAATTGGGATTATTTTTCTCCTCACCAATTACCACCATGTTCTTACCTTAAAAATATAATTGAAATACAGATTAAGTTATAATTTACATAAAACCCACCAATTTCACACATGCAAAGGTTTTTTTTAAAAAATACTTATTCCTTTAAAAAATTTTATTTTTTATTATCGTTCATTATTATTATTATTATTATTATTATGTTAGAGGTGAGGTCTCACCATGTTGCTCAGCCTGGTCTGGAACTCCAGGTTTGAAGATATCCTCCTGCCTCAGCCTTCCAAACTGCTAGAATTATAGGTGTGAGGCACTGCGTCCACCCAGTAAGATATTTTTGATTTGCTTGGATGTTTGTACCAGTTTGTTCCTTTCTAGTTCTGAGCAGTGTCCCGCTGTCTGGATGTTCCATAGTTGGTCTATCTATTCTCCAGTTAAAGGGCATTTATTCTGTTTTAGAGACTGAAAGTTTATGGCCACCCCTACCCCTGTCCCCAGTTCATACGTGGAAACTTAATCCTCCATGCGGTGATATTAGGAGATGAACCCTCTGGGAGGTGATTAGGTCGTGAAGGTGAAACCCTCATGCATGAGATTTGAGGCCCCAGAGAGAGCCCCCTTGCCCCCTTTCCAATGTGAAAGCACAAGAAGAAGACAGATAGTGTTGAATGAGGAAGTGGACTGTCCCCAGACAGCAGGTCTACCAGCACCTTCATCTTGGACTTCCTAGCCTCCAGAACCATAATAAATAAATTTTGGTTGTAAGTCACCCAGTCTATCACTCTAACACCCTGAACAGACTAAGACTGGTCAATTGCAAAAACATTCACGTACAGGTTTCTACTGCTCTTGAATAAATGCCCTAGGAACAGGTTGTTGGGTCTTGTGATAAGTCTAGTTAACTTTATTAGAAACTGCCAAGCTACTTTCCAAATGTATGCATGTGAAATTATCACCATAATCAAGAGAGCAAACATATTCATCACCTCCAGTCCCTCATGGTTCTGGGTAACCCCCTCTCTTCCTTCCCACTCTGTCCTCCCCCCACCCACCCATTCAGGGCCCATTGGCATCCCCAAGCAATCACTGATCTACTTTTTAACCCTATAGAACTCTCCATTCTATTATTTTACTGGTTGCTTTAGTTTATAACATATATCTTTAACTTATGATGGTCTGCTTCCAGGTGGTATTAGACCATGTAGAGTAATATGTTTTAAGATAGCGTGCTTCTATTTCTCCCATTGTTGGATTTTTGCTATTGATATATATTTTATTTTACATGTATAGCATATTTTAATCTCCATAATATATTGTTAAATCAATTATCTTTAAAAGACATTTAAACAGCCAGGGAAACATCTTGTATTATGTTTTTGCCCATATTTCTCCCATTTCCATCCCTTTGAATAGATCCATATTCCCATCTGGTATCATCTTTTATTTTTTATATGTCTGAAAAGCCTTTATTTCACCTTTGCTTTTGAAAAATATTTTTACTGAGTATAAAATGCCTCACTGAAATTTTTTTTTCCAGTACTTTAAAGACGTCAGTACAATGTCTTTTGACGCACATTGTTTTCAGAGAGAAACTGGCTGTTATTTTTGTTTGTTTCTCCATATGTAATGTGTCTTCCCACTTAGGTGCATTTAAATTCTTTTTTTTATTACTAGTTTTGAGCAATTTGATTATGATGTATCCTGGTGTAGTTTCCTTTGTGTCTGATGTTTGTGTTATCCCGGGCTTGCTGAACATGTCAATGTATAGTTTTCATCAACTGGGGAAACAGTTCAACCATTATTATTTCAAATATATTTTCTATACCTCCATGTCTCCCCTCTTCTTTGGGTACTATAATGACATGTATATTATTCTGAAGTTTTTTCACAGCTCAGGATACTCTCTTTTAATTTGCTTTTGTTTCTTTATGTTTCCTTTTTGATAGTTTCTATTTATTGTCTTCAATTTTTATAATTTTTTAAAATCTTCTATTAATTCCTTTAAGCATATTTGTTATCTCACACATTTTCATTTTTAAGGTTAGATATTTAATTTGGGGTTCTATTTTTTTATCTTCCATATTTCTATTTCACATGCTCAACCTTCCTTTCATCTTCTTGAATATATGAAATATATTATAATAATTGTTTTAATGTCCTTATCTACTGGTTATGCCATATGTGCCATTTCTAGGTCTCTTTCATCCATTGATACTTTGTTTTAATTATTAGTGATACTTTCCTGTTTATTTGCATGCCTTGGTGGTTTTTGATTGGATGACGAATATTGAGAATTTTACCTTCTTGAATGCTGATTGTTTTTGTATTCTTGAATGTTGTCCTAGAATATAGTTAATTTACTTTCACTCTTTGTGAGGGGGGCTTAAAAATCTCTTACATGAGTAACCTGGAGGCCATGATAGTGCTCTCTTAACTTGTTTTTTTTTTTCTCTCAGGAATTGTTGCCCATGCTTCCAAATGTCCAATTCTTAAAAATCAATGTTTTATAGACATTGTCTATCTTTTTAAGAAATGGCAGAAAAGTAAATACAGTTCTTATTACATTATCTTGGGTAAAGCAGAAGTCAGTTCTCTCAGTTTTTACTTTTTATATTTTGAAGTTTTGTTGTTAGGTGCATACTAATTGAAGATTGTTATGTCTTCTTGATGAATTGATCCTTTTTATGTAACCTCTTACTTTACTGCTTGGTAGAGTGCTGTAATATCACAGCTCACAGCAACCTCCAACTCTTGGGCTTAAGCGATTCTCTCGCCTCCCAAGTAGCTGGGACTACAGGTGCCTTCCACAGCACCTGGCTATTTTTTTTATTGTTGTTGCAGTTATCATTTTTGTTTAGCAGGCCTGGGCTAGGCTTGAACCAGCCAGCCTTGGTGTATGTGGCCAGTGCCCAACTCACTGAGCTATGGGCGCTGATCCAGTAATAGTGGTTTTTAAAAAGCCTCCTTTTTTCCTGTTACATAGCCACATAAGCTTTTTTTCCTGATGTTTTCATGGTGTTTAAAAAAAATCTTTTTACTTTTATCTATAAAGTAGATTTCAGGTAGCTAGTAAATAGTAGGCTTAAAAAATATCCACTGTGACAATCTGTCTCTTTTAACTAGAGTGGTTACATTATTTGCATTTAGTGCAAACACTGATATTAAAATCTGCCATTTCACAATTGCCATGTGTTCCACTTGTTTTATTCTTTTTTGTCCTTGTCCTCTGATTTTAGATTATTTGAATATGTTTTATGATTTCATTTTGTCTCTACTTTTAACTTATTACTTATACATCATTTAATTTTTAGTGGATTTATAATATATACCTTCCACTAATGACGGTCTACTTTCAAATAATATCATATTACTTACTATGGAGTATACAAATCATACAACTCCTTACTCCAAATTCCTTTCCTTTGGCTTTTTGTGTTATTTTTCAAAAATAGTTATTTTATAAATGCTATTATGACTCAATATGTTGCCACTATCTGCTTTAGACAGGAAATTATATTTTAGGATGACTAAATATAAGAAAAAGTTCTTTTAACTTAATTTTAACCATTTCCAGAGACATTCTCCTCTTTGTATAGGTCCAGTTTTGTCTGGATTTCTTATGATTGAAGAATTTCCTTTAAAATTTCTTGTAAGGGAGGTCTTTTAGAAATTAATTCTCTCAACCTTTTTGTCTGAAAAAAATTTTATTTTTTTCCTTTGGTTTTAATTGTTATTTTCACAGGGGGTAGCATTTTTGACTAACTTTTATACTTTTAGTACTTTAGTGATATTTATTTTTTTTTCTGGCTTTCATACTTTCAGACAAAAGTCTACTATAATTCTTATCTTTATCCTCCTCTATGTAATGTGTTATTTTGTAGGGACAGCCTTTAAGATATTTTCTTTATCTTTTATTCTCACCAGTTTAAGTGTGAGTGTGAATTTCTTTATCTTTTATTCTCACCAGTTTAAGTGTGAGTGTGACTAGCTTTTAAAGTTTATATTCTTCTTCTTCTTGGTGTTTTCTGAGCTCCTTGGATTTTTGGTTTAATGTATTTCATAATTTTTGAAAGATTCTTGCCCATGTCTTGAAATACTATCTTCTGTGTATTTCCCTCTTTCTTCTCCTTCAAGATTACAAATATAAAAATTTTAGACTGACAGCTCTTGGATCCTCTTTTCTTTGGTTTTGATTTCATTCTTTTTTTAATCTTTGTGCATTTGTGTATGAAATTCCTATTGTCTTACCTTTAAGTTCATTGATTCTCTCCTTAGTTGTCTTGAGTCTATTTCTGAGCCTATGGAAGTCACACTTCATCTTGTTACCATAATATTTTCATATTCACAGCATTTCTATTAGACTGTTTTAACCAATTGTATGAAAGTCTGCATCTGTTCATACCTTTGTCTGTTAGACAAAACTAGAGCCATTAATATATTAAAAATACTTACTTTTAATCTCTGATAGTTTTAACATTTGGTTTATCTGGTTCTATTATTGATTCCTTAATCTCTTAATAGAAGCTTTTTTAAAAAATTTTTTGAATGCTGACTTTTATTTAGAACAGTAGAGACTGTATTTATGCCTAGAAATGGGTACGCCTCTTCTGCTAGGTCATTAATATTGGAGTTTACATTAGCTACTCGGAATCCACACTATTTTTGAACTTTGTTGTTGTGGCTATGATTATCTCGTGTGCACAACCATTTATAGATTCATCTAGCATTACCTTGTGCATATGGTGTAAAATGGGTTGCTGGAGGGTTTTTATATTGCTTCTTCTCCATTTTTGCTTTTCTCTGAACCTATGCATGAGAGGGTGTTTTATATGCAATTTCTTGAGTCTGGGTGATTGGCTTTCTCAGTGATCCTCCTGCTACTTGTGGGGTTTGTGTGGGAAAGTATTTCCTACCCCTCCCCCACCACTAGGAGACCACTAATAGTCTGGGCCCAGGATGGGTTTCTATCCCAGATCCAGGGGAACAGATTCTTATTCTTTTGCTCTTTCTTCAGAAGCAGTGGGTCTTCATCTGTGCCTGGGGAGCAACAGGTTTGTTGCTCTTTGCCCACTGGCTAATAGCTTTATTCCATAAAGGAGAAGAATATGGTGGAGCTTATGAATTTTTCTTCATTGTAGTAGTTACACTTTTCCCCAGGTGTCCGGTCCTGCCCACCCTCTTTGTCTTCAGTGCCCAGTGGGTTTCAGCAGAACAGAGCCTGTTAGTAGTTGGCGTCTGCAGCACTCAGAGTTTTTATTACTCTTATGCTAGCCTCCAGTGAGCCTTAGAACTTGGTTAAAATTTTTAGCTGAAATCTTTACCAGTTCTATGGTTCTCAGCATCTCTTTTTCACATGTTCTGCTGCAGTTGTGCCTCCTTGGAGGGGCCTGTCTTCCCTGAGATGTCAGTATATTTGGTTGCTTTGTAATATTAGCTCTCTGATGGGTGCAAGAGAATTGACTATTTTGTAGTTTATACCTCTGTACTATTATTATTAGGGTGTGAGTGACATTCTTTCAAAACTTGCATTTTTAATACACTCCCATAGAACTAAATGTCTTTAAAGAATTAACACAGTATTCCTATGTCTATGATGTACTGGGTCTATTTTTCTTTTTTCATCAGGGATAAATATTTGGTATGCATTGTATCCTGATCTCATTCCCTGGCCTGCCCTGAAGCTCTTTTTTTGGAAAAGAAGTTCATGACATTTGACAACATTTATTGTGTGAATCATTTGGGATGGCGGGGATGAGGGGGCTAGTAAAAGTCCCACTTATCCCCACCATCCCAAATTACTCATATGTTAAAGGAGGGGACTTCAACTAGCTGTGGCAATGGGAAATTGCCAGGACAGTAATTTATAGAATCCATAGAAACAATAGACTGTTGGATGCACTGGTATTTTTTTTTCTGTGAACAATCTGAACACGGAAATCCTGTTCTAAAACATACTATGAATAGTGGCATTGGGAATAAAGTGGCAATGTTACTTATATCCACATTTAAGTTAACATAAAACATGAAGGCATTTACCAATGAATCCAAAGAAGTAGACTCTATGCAAATGGTGGAAGAACTAATATTACTGTAATCAACAATTTACTCTCAGTAAGTAGTCACAGTATATATGCCATATGTCAACTCTTTAGTGAATGGAATTGCACTAAATAAATATATTGTTCCACTGATAGTGGTAAATTTGAAAAAATAATTTTCTCTAAAATTTTGGCAATCTCTTTTAAGTTTTATGAGAGGTATTATTATAATTAACTATAGTAGACCAACAGGATATTGTGTAAATTATTTAGCAAGATATTCTGACAGATCATTAGTGTAATAAGACAAATGTTCATTTACCCCTTTGCAGGAAAATAAGGGATTAGTTAGTTTTGACAGTGTTTCTAATTCTCATGTGAGGTATTGAAGATGAAACACTAAATGTGACACCATTTTAATCTTTTTCTGAAAGTGTATCACTGACTTAGAATAATGCAAATCAAGGAGGGAAATAAGATGTGATTAACTTAATATTAATGTACATAAGATGGACATTAACTTAAATATATGTGTGAGAAAAATGTTAACTTCTAAGTATTGAAAGAAAATTCTTATTGGCATCAGAACTATCCATTTCTCCCTTCTATGGCCTTTAAACTTCATGTGGAAGACACGCAAGGAATTACTGTGCTAGAAGTACACAAGTCACTGCATGAAATCACTCCTAAATACTCATAGCATTTTTATTGCAATTTTTTTGGAAAAAGCAACTTTTTCCTTTTTCTACCTCTTTCTTATCTTGAGTGAAGACTCAGATTTTAGAGTTGGTCAAGCCAAATAAGATGATAAATTGAAGTTTATTTAACCGTTTGGTAGATTTCATTAACCTTTTTCTTCTTTAAGGCTGTTATTAATTATTTTTAAGTATTTGAATTAATTGTATTTATCATAACTTAGACCCAAGGCCTAATTATGTATTCTCATGGAAGACACAATTAAAAATAGGAAATGAAACAAAAACAACAGCTAGCAATTTTGCAAACTCAGCTTGGTTAATTTTTCAAAGTACTGTTAATAAAATCAACAACTAATTTGCATTTGAGAGTAGATAAAGAGATATTGAGAAAACTTTTTTTTGTAATCAGAGGAAGATGAAATAAGAATGCAAATTTCCCTTTAAAAATGTAAAAAATAATATTTTTTGCTTAAATCAAATCTGTTTCAAATGGAGCCTGGAGGTGCTGAAATGTAAAGGAATATTTCCACCTGAAAAAGATACCTTTATTGCTTTTTGTTGTTGTTGTTGTTGCAGTTTTGGCCAGGGTTGGGTTTGAACCCACCTCTGGTATATGGGGCTGGCATCCTACTCCTTGAGCCACAGGTGCCACACTGACACCTCTATTCCTTTAAAAAAATTTTTTTTATTAAATCATAGCTATGTACATTAATACACTCATGGGGGACAGTGTGCTGTTTTTATATACAATTTGAAAGATTTTCATCAAACTGGTTAACATAGCCAACATGTCATTTTCTTAGTTATTGAGACATTTATATTCTACATTTAGAAAGATTCACATGTACCCTTGTAAGATGAACCATAAGTGTGGTCCTGACACCTCTATTCCTAACGCTTGACTTCTACTTGGTTTCCAGAACCTTTGCAACTATAATTGTATCCTCTGCTCAGGGGCTTGCAGGATTCTTCTTTTTGGAAATACTCTGATAAATCAACTGAGCCACTTCATTATGTAGTGAAACTCTCAGCTTCACTTTTATGGAGCCTACTCTTGAACTTAGAGCATCAAATCAATTTATAGAGCTCTACTCTCAGATACCAGCGAGAAATCAAGGATCCCCGGATAGGTGAAGATAACCTTCAATATAGAACCTGGAGACACCAACAAAGGAACTGAAAAATATAACCTGGGGAAAGATAACTAGGTTAGGGCAAGAAAATCTCAATGCACCCTTGAATAAGAACAGGTTACTATAAAAAGGAACATTAGGGACAAAAAGAATGAAAAACAGAGAATAGAAATGACAAAGAATTAGAAGATGAGGTGAAGAAATCTCCCAGAAAATAGACCTAAAGAGAAAAGCAATAGGACTAAAAAGATAAAAAAAATTAGTGGACCTCTTTGGGAGTTTCAGAACAGGAAAATAAAATCATTGTTCAAGAAAATTTCCCTAAATTGAAAGCCTTTCTGGTCTATGTGAGGTGTCATCCATGGGGGCCAGTGGGAGGGTAGTAAATAGTTGAGTCTTTATGGATTCCTTAGGGCACCTTATTCAATGACAGGTTATAGGAAGCCAGTGTATCTCTCAGTCCTCTTATTCATTGGAGAGTTTCACATAAGCAGAATTGTCTTTTTGAAGCCTGATGGACTGACCTGCAAGGCTTTAGTCATTCTAATTTTCTCAGGATTGGCACGGCCATGAAATAATATATAGTGGCAACCTAGTAAATGGTCCTGACTTGCATTAGTGCCTGTTAGCCCCAGACCGTGCTTGACTGAGAATAGGTCTCAAGGGGCTGTTGTCTCCTGGATGATACTTTTTGGGATTGCAGCTTGTCTTTAAAGAGCTTTAGGTTTAAAATGCATCTTAGGAATGGTAAGAGCACTGTTCTAAGTCAAAAACCAGGAACCCTTATCTTTGCAGATAATTTTTTTCCTAATTATCTCATCACATGAAAACTAAACTCATCACATGAAAAATTATAAAAGATATACAAATTAAATGACATTTGATTTGTTCAAAGAAATAAAGTTATACCAAATTGGATGTGCTGCTGAAATTCTAGGCTACTTGCAGTTGCCTAAGGTAACAAATGCAAATATATTTCATTATAATTTTGTTCTACAATGAGTGCAGCGTGCACAAATAAACTCAAGAAAGCCAGACGGTCTGATAAACATCAGTTTCAATCAGAGGCACCCGAGTTCCTATATCCTATTGGAGCCCTTTGCTTTAGGAAGTTGAACTTTAAAAAAATGGCCTCATTATTTGGTATCTATCTGTCAAGATTTAGATCATAAATAAAAACTTCCATGACATTGGATAAGGTCAGACTCCAAAGTCTCCTTTAGACACATTAAGAATTATTTATAACAGTGATTAATAGGAAAAAATGATTTCTTCTTGGTTTTGTAATCACATAATAAAAATGTAAATACATTGGATAACTACAAGACTACACTATGCCACTTTCGACCACTTTGACAGGACTGTGTCCTATTTTCTAACTGCATTTATGCATCCCTATTTATCAGTCTGGATCTTTTCCCACGTTTGTTTTACCTGAAAATAATTATTTATGTTTTGGTTGTGAACTAGATTTGCATTATTGGATCCCATTTGAACCAGAGAGCCAAGCCAACCGTAGTTACCTTGACACATTGGAGATGGTAGGCTTTGTCATTTCAGATAATTCTGTGGTTCAGAGCACTTGGAAATTTCTAATCCATTCTGCATTTTGGAGGTCTGGAGAGGAATCAAACATTAATGTTTTTTCTTTAAAATTGGATTTACTTTGCTTTTCCTATTCTGCTTGTAGGCATAATTACAGTCGGTTCGCCAGGCAAATGGTGTTGTGGATTAGATACCAATGTTTTAGGAGACCTAAGTAGGTAGATTTAAGTTTCTTATTCTTCAGAGTCCTCCAGATCTCTGGCCTACCATCTGATGGCTGCTTCCTACTTGTCCTTCCCTTTCAGATTTATTTTTCACTTCTTTGGGACTCAGTCCTCCAACAATGTTTGCACCAGCTGCTGCAGAGTAAAACGTCCAGACTAACAGCTGGAATCCTGTTCTGTTCAGTACCAAATTAGTAATCGGTGTTCAATACTAAATTCTTAATCGGACATGGTATGGTCAATGAACTGAGTAAAACCAGGAGGCACTTCCATCCTTCCTAATAAACACAACTTGTACATTGAACGTACCTCCAAAGCCCACACCCTTCTTCTGGAAGCTTATACTGAATGGCCTTTCCTGTGATGAGAATAGGGTCCTCTAATAAAATATCTTTTCCTGATTTCTGTGTTAAATGAACACAAGATTTCTGAAATCCTACTTAATGTTTCTTGCCTACTTATAACATCCTTCTTTACCTATTTTCATTTCCTCATGCTTTACTTCCTGAACTATTTTTACAAACTTACTACATGCAAAGAGCTAATTAGGTACAACTTTTATCCTTGGGGAACTTACAAGGGGGCATGGGAGGCAGAAATGTGTGAAAGTAACTATGAAATAATATAAACTGCTAACAGTTATGGAGAAACTGCTATTTGCAGGACGCTGAATCTCCTTTAATCCCCAGAACAACTCTGCAGGGTAGGCTAATACTGCTTCCATTTTAACAAATGAAGAAATAGGTCCAGAGTCTTTGGGTCTCTGGCCTAGGTTGAAGACCCTGTTAATAGGTTTCTGGACTCTAGAGTGGAGGGATTTTTGCATAATGACTCATAATATTAAGGGAGAAATAATAAAGGGAGAAAGGTAAATCAAAAGTAATAGGTATCCTATAAAAGTTGTGTAGATCAAATCTTCTGAGAATAAAAAGAAGGGCTGTTGGTAGATGGGAAATTTGGTATCAAGGATGATTTCGTGGAGTAGGTGGGCTTTGAATGACATTAGAGACTTACATGTGTGTGTCTGAGTCTGTAAGGCATCAATAAGCCGTGCTTCTAGCTTTGAATCAACTGGTCATCCCTTTGTGACTATTCACAGCAACTTCGTCTGAGTTTTGTCTAAGCTCTACTCTGAGATGACTAACGTCCAGATTTGTCACAGATCATACAGCTGATTTGAAACAGAGCCAGAACTAGGATTAGCAACATGTTCATACCAATATGGTTTTAATGAGTCTTTATGTTGCATTTTTCTTGGACTCTAATCAATCATAGCCCAAACTCAGTTTGAAACCTTGATCCAGAGATTTATGCCACTACTGACGATTGGTTTCCTCTTTCTAGAGCAAGCTCATATGAGGGAGATCACTGTGTCTGTCACTAACCTTAAAACCAGAAGTGCATGGCCAGTGTGTGACTAACCTGTCAAAGAAACTATTAGCCAGTAAATACGTTATAAAAAATTAAGGTTGTTACAAAGAAGCAGAAAACAGGGTTTGGAAAAGAAGTCTTTTGAGGTACAAATAAAAGATCTGAGGAGAGTTGGAATCTTTACTTTGGTGACTAAAAGGTTAAGATATTATCAACGTGTCAAGTAAGACTATAATTTTAATGAGAAAAGATAGTCTGTTTTTACTCTTATCTCTCAAGTTCAATACTAAGTTTAAAAAGGCATCTTAGAGTTCGGAAGCTATTGTTACCAAACATTAATTTCATTCACTTTATATATTTGAAAAATCAAGAAACTTTCTGGAAGAAAGGTCTAGCTTATAGGTTTCATAGAGATCGAGTTTATTGCTTTGGTTTTGAAGGATCTGGTATCTGGTTTGTAAGAACACATACACAGATATACACACATTCATATGCATGTATATGTACACACATATATTATTCATATGTGCGTATATATAGACCTATAAAATATTCATTTAATTGTATGCTATCAACTGGAATAAAAGAGGTTGGATTTATTAAGTAATTCATTGGTGTTAATTATTCAATGACTTAAATGTTTCAGTGCAACATAAAAGTTTAAAAACAATGAGATGAAGTATGTGTAATTGGGAAAATTTTGAATAACAAGAACTTGAAGGATAACCAATATATCTCACTGAAAGAAAAGAATACCCTGTTTTTCATATACAATAATTAATTTTTTTATTACTGTATATTTCCAGTGTACATAAAATGAAATAATAATAGTGTATTAATTATCAAGTTTTTACCAACATTATTTAATTTATGTCCCTCTCCTACATTTTTATTTTGGCAAGAATTTTTTTTTTTTAAGAGACAGAGTCTGACTCTGTTACCCTGGGTAGACTGCTGTGGCGTCACAGCTCACAGCAACCTCCAGCTCTTAGTCTTAGGCGATTCTCTTGCCTTAGCCTCCTGAGTAGCTGGGACTGCAGGTGCCCGCCACAACACCCGGCTTTTTTTGTTTGCAGTTTGGCTGAGGCCCAGTTTGAACCCTCCACCCTTGATATATGAGGCCGGCGCCCTACTCACTGAGCCACAGGTGCCACCCTTGGCAAGAATCTTTTAAAGGAAATTTCAGACATCATGTTATTTCACTTTAAATACTTCACTAAAAGTTGCTAACAAATAATTTTTTTTGTAACCACAATACCCCATCATCACATCTAACAAAGTTAACTTTATTATCATCTAATACCTAGTAGTCACTCAAATTTCTTTTATTTATTCATTTATTTTTAAATTTATTTCAGATTGCTTTGTGGGTACAAATGATTAGGTGACATTGTTTGCATTTGTTGGGTACAGTGCAAGTTACAGTTGAGCCCTTCACCCAGTGGGTGTGCTTTACACACTTACAATCTACTCATTAGGCAAATTTCTTCAATTGCTTTAAAAATGTCTTTGTTCAAAATGAGATCCTAAAAAGGCCAGAGCAAGTACACTTTATTTGGTTAATTTGTTTCTGAAGCCTCTTTTAATCTGGAACAGATCGTCTTCCTTTTAAAAGTAAATTTCTTTGGAAGAAATAAGGTCTTTTGTCCCATGGAATATTTCATATTTTAGATCTGACTATCTTCTTGTCATATAAAATAACATTTTTGTCTCTTATTTTTCATAAATGGGAATTATATGTAGAGCTTTGGATTATATTCAGATTAAGATGTTTAAAAATTTCTTAGAAATGCTTGCAAATGACAATGGTCAGTATGTGATAGAATTATTTAGTGTCTCAGTTAAATGAGTCCACGGTTATTATATTCAATAAAAATGAAGTATATTTTACTTATACACATAGTATTCAATTCTATGAGCGTTGACAATTGTATAGAGTAGTCCTCCCTGAAATACATTCCGAGATTCCCAGTGGATGCCTGAAAAACCTACAGCACCAAAACTCTTTATGTTCTATGCTTTTTCCTATACATACATTCCCATGATAAAGTTTAATTCATAAATTAGGAACAGTAAGATTATAAGTAAAATAATAATAAAATAGGATGATTGTAACGATATGCCCGCATCACTACTTGATATGTGACAGCAAATCCCATAGTCAAGATGCTGTTAAGCCATTAACAGACGTGTAACATACACAGTGCAGCTACACAGTTCAAAGGGATGGTTAATGCCTAGGGCAGGACAAATTGGGACAGCCTGGGATTCCATCACACTGCTAAGAACAGTGAGAAATTTAAGATTTATGAGTTATTTACTTCTGGAATTTTCCACTTAATATTTTTGGGCCATAGTTGACCTTGGGGAACTGAAACCTTGCAAAATGCCACTAGGATAGCGAGGACTACTGCACTCCCTCTTACCCATCACTGGAGACAAGACACAGAACGTTGCCACTGCATCATCAAGTTCCTTTATGTTCCCTTGCAGACCGTCCTCTCTTCCAGAGGCAACCACTACCAGATTTTGTGTACCACAGATTGATTTACCTGTCCTTGGATTTTATGTATATGGCTTCTTCTTCTCAGCAGAGTGTGCAAATCAGTAGTTCTTGCCTTTTTATCACGGGTAGCATTCCACCCCACTGTATGATCGTGCCTCAGTTAGCTCATTGGTTATGTTGGTGAACCTCTTAGTTTCCAGTTTTTGGCTACCGGTAGTATAGCTCCTATAAGGATTCTTTTTTGTGGGCAAATATTTTCATCTCTCTTTTGGAAAAACTAAGGTGTGTATTCTAAGATAACTTTGTGGAATCTGCCTAAGAAATTTGTGCTTACCCTAAGGTTACAGAGATAGTCTCCTGTTTTCTCCAGGAAGGTTTATGTTTCTAGATTTTGTGTTTAGGTTTAAATCCATTTTAAATTGATTTTTGAGTATGGCATGAGATGGGGTGAAGGGCCTTTTTTGCTTCCAGACAATTGTCTGGGATTTCCAGCATCTTTTGTTAAGAATATTTTGGCTTTGTTGAAAATCATTTGCACGTTTATATGTCGTTAGACTTATTAACTTGTCCTTACTCCAATAACAAAGTGTCTTGATTACTTTGAAAATATTGTTATTTGTGTAGGATCCACAGATTAATCTGGGAAGAATGAACACTTAGCAATGTAGAGTCTTCCACTCAACAGTGTGACGTTGCTCTCCATTTATTTAGATCTTTAAGTTTTTTAGTGATGTTCGCATTTCTCAAGACAGACATAATACATATATTTTTGTTGATTTATTCTTAGGTATTTGGTATTCTGGGATGCTTTTATAAAGGGTACTTTAAGAAATTTCACTTTATTCTTTGGGCCAGTATGTGTATAGCCCAGAGAAATAAAACTGATTTTTGTAGCTCCACTATATATATCTTGGACATGCATTAAATTTATTCATTAGTTTTAGTAGTTCTTTCTCCCCCCTGCAAATTTCTTATGGTTTCCTCTGTGCACAACCGTATCATCTGGGAAAAAGAAGGGTTTTCCTTTTACTACCTTTCCAATTTTTATGCCTTTGGTCATATTTTCTTCCTTATTGGACTGTCTAGAACTTCTATAAACTACAACATTAAGATAGAAAATATAATAGTCATTCCTATACCGTTAGGGAAAAAGTGGTCAGTGTTTTGGCATTAAGATGGTGACAACTCTAAGTTTTTTAATTTTTTAAATTTCAGATTAATTTAAGGTTACGTTGTTTGTGTTTGTTAGATAAAGTCCAAGTTGTAGTTGAGCCCTTCACCTAGGAGGTGCACCATATACCTTAACTGTAAGTTTTTGACAGATATCCTTTATCAGTGAGATAATTCTCTTTCCTTTCTTTTTAATGAAGAATTTCAGCATAAGCATTGAATTTTGTGAAGTGATTTTTCTGCATTTATTATCATATGATTTCCTTCTTTTAATGTGATAAAATGTATTGATTGATTTTAGATTCTCAAACCAACTTTGCATCCCAAAAGATATGCCACTGATTATGGTACATATCATTCATTTTATATATTGCTGGGTTTGGTTATTCTGTTGAGATGTTTGCAAATAGTCACGAATAACTTTTATCTGTCCCTCAGTTTTTAATTTTGTTTTATAATATCTTTATCAAGTTTGTATTTTAGGTTATGGTGGCCTCATAAAATTAGTTAGGAAATATTTCTTCCTTCTCTATTTTTTTTTTTTTTTTTAAGAACGTTTTCCTAAGCCTGGCGTTATTGCTTCCTAAACGTCTGGTGGAATTCACCAGTAAACTCTATGGGCCTCAAGTTTTTTTTCCATGAAGGAAGGAATTTTATTTCAAATTATTTCCCCTATTAAATATAGTGCTATTCTGTTTTTCTATGTCTTACTTTGTTGGATTTGGTAATGTGTATTTTTCAAGGCATCTCCATTTTATCGATCACGTTGACTTCACTGGCATAATATCATTTAAAACACAATGGCTGGGTGGTACCTGTGGCTCAGTGAGTTGGGTGTCAGCTCCATATACCGAGGGTGGTGAGTTCAAACCCAGCCCTGGCCAAACTGCAACAACAACAACAACAACAAATAAATAAAAATAAAAAAAAAATACAATGGCCATAGGCTCTGCAATGCTGTTTCCTCTGTCATCCTGGACACTGGCAACTGGGTTATTCCATTAAGGTTTTTTTGTCCAGTCTTACCCTGATTATATAAAATGTGTCAATCTTCTCAAAGAACTAACATTTGTTTAGTTTGTGCATTGCTTTTCATTTTCTATTTCATCAATTTCTTATTTTAAAACATTTTTTTCTCTAATCAGGAATTCAAATCAATACATTTCACCCAAGCACTGCTTTAGCTACATCTCACAAATTTTTATATTTTCTATTTTAATCATTATTCAGTTTAAACTATTCAAGAAAAATTTCCCATGGCTTATTCTTTATCTCATGGGTTAGATATGCATTGATAAATTTCCAAATATTTTAGGTTTTCTACATATCTTACTGATTTCTAATTATATACAGTTGTTGTTAGAGAAACATTCTTTATAAGTTAATTCTCTTGACAGTTTTTTTAAAATTTCTTTTATGATCCAGCATATAATCTATCTTGGCTAACCTATTCATGGGCACTTCAAAATAATTTGTGATCTGGAGTTGTTGGGTAGAATGTTCCATAAATATTAGTTTAATTGCATTGATATTATTCAAGTTCCCGTATCCTTACTCACGTTTCCTGGTCTATTGGTCTATAAATTACCGACAGAGCCGTATTGAAATCTCCAGGTACTATTGTGGATTTGTGTATTTCTCCTTTTAGCGTTGTCAATTTTTGGTTCATGTATTCTTTTTAACCTCACATACTTATGTATCATGAGAACACTTAAAATATACTGTAAGCAATTTTCAAATATACAGTACCTTATTATTTACTATAGTCAATATGCTGTGCAGTAGAGCTCTGAAACTTATTCCTGACAGAAATTGTGTATCCTTTGAACACCTCCCTAACACCCTCTCACCCTCACACCCAGTACCCACCATTCTACTCTCTGCTTCTGTGAGTTCGACTCTTCTAGATTCCACATATAAGTGATATTATGTGACTTTGTCTTTCTGCTTTTCCTTGTTTTGCTTAATATGATGTCCTCTAGGTTCAACCACGTTGTTGAAAATAACAGGATTTCCTTATTTCTGAAGGCTGGATGAATTGCACTGTATATATGCACCACATTTTCTTTTTTTTTTCCATTGGTAGAAACATATTTGGATATATTTTGAAGCCATGTTATAGTGTATATAATTAGAATTCTTAATTACGTTTTAATGAATTAATCCTTCTATTATTTGAAAATATCATTTTTAGCTCTCTTGTCAGAGATCTTTCCTTCCTGCCTGCCTGCCTGCCTGCCTTCCTTCCTCTCTCCCTCCCTCCTTCCTTTTCTTTTTCTTTTTCTTTTTCCTCCCTCCCTCCCTCTCTTCATCCTTTCCTCTTTCAAATTATTGCTCTTAATTTTTTATTTTGGATTAATATAAGGGTACACACTATCAGGTTACACTGTTTGTATCTATTAGGTAATGTCTGAGTTGTAGCTGAGTCCTTCACCCAGGAGGTGTCCCATATACCCCTACATTGTATCTGTTAAATGGGAGCTTACTGAGCCCCCTTCCCTACTCCTCTTTCTTGAATTTGTGTTTTCTTTTTGCTTTCTTGAATTTCTATTTTTTTTTTGTTTTTTTTTTTTTTGTGGGGCTGTAGTTGTTCATTTACTAGTTTCAAATTAGTGTTGAGTACGTGGGTTGAACCCTTCACCCAGGAGGTGAAGAATGGATTGTTTTTCCATTCTTGAGATCTTTACTAAGAAGAATGTTCTTCAACCCCATTCAGGTAAATACAAAACATGTAAAGTCTCCATCATTTTGTGGCTGAATGGTATTCTATAGTATACATATACCACAGTTTATTAATCCATTCATGGGTAGATGGGAACTTGGGTTGTGTCCACATCTTTGTGGAGCTACTATAAACACTTATATACTGTTGGTGGGATTGCAGACTATATAGCCTTTTTAGAAAGAAGTATGGAGACTTCTCAAAGAGCTAACAGTAGACCTTCCATTTGATCCCACAAGCCCATTACTAGGCATATACTCAAAGAAAAAAAAAACATTTTTACCAATATTTATGTTCAACTTAACAATCTACCTTTAAATATTACTTTGCAAACACTGTAAAGAGCTCGCAACAGTATAATTGTCTTTATCCTTCTTCCTATCCTTTGTGTTTTTGTTATATATTTTACGTTTTATATCTTCTTACCCCAACTATGTTATTATCATCTTAAGTCCTAAGAAATATTTAATATATGTGCATACAAACATGATTTGTATCAAAATATTGCATTATGTATTTACTTATTTAAACAGTTTTTAAAATGTTTACCCATATAGTTATCTTTTTTGATGCTCTTATTTTCAGGCTTCTGTGTGGTATTTTCTTTCATACCAAAAAATGTATATTAGTATGTGTATTTACCCTACTTGAGATTTGCTAAGGTTTGGGGATCTGTGAATTAATGTATTTCATTAATTTTGAAAATTTTTTAGCCATTATCTCTTCAAAATAATTCTTCCGTTCCATTCTCTTTCTGAAACTAATTATACATACACATATTAGATGATTTGATATCATTCCACACATCTTGGATTGCCTGAATTTAAAACTTGTTCTCTCTTTATATTTCAGGTTGGATGATTTCTTTCTTCCTGTTTTCCAATTCACTGGTCTTTCCTACTGCTATGTCCAGTGTGCCCTTATGCCTATTGAAAGAATTTTGTACTTATATCGTTCTGATATTTTCACTTGGTTCATTTATATAGTTTTTATAGTTCTGAATTTTTTTTATCTCTTCTTGCTTCAGTTTTCACTAGAATCTGTAGCATAATTATCAGTTATCTTTGTACCATTTGATCTTTTGTTTCTTTTTTTTCTGTCTACTTGGGTTAATAAATTGTTATTTTAGTTCCATTTTATTTCTGCCTGCTTCTATCAATAGTCGTTTCCCCTATTCATCATATTTTTCTGCTTCTTTGCAGGTCTTCTAATTTAAATTCTATTGCAGACATTTTGTGTCAGGAATAGTGGATAGTACCCGTAAAGGTCATTTCCGCTTGCTCTGTCATGCTACTAGAATGGGTGCTGAGTCAATCTAATCTCTAGTTAAGTTGAACATCAGCTTTGTGTTAGGATCGGTTAGATTCAGTTCACCACTGGAATATTTAGCAGTTAAAATTGGTACTTTCCTTTCAGCAGGACCTAAGATGGAAGTACCACTAATTCTCTAGAGATACTCCATGTCCTAAAACTCAGTTCCTAGCTTTTGGAGTTACTGAGAATTATCTTTCAGTCCTGTCTTGGTTTTCTGCACTTGAGGAAATTTCTGTCCACACTCCTTCTTTTACCCTTTATTGTACCTCAGGGATCTCAGTTTCCTGTTCTACTCCAAGCCTTCAGTGGGCTACTGCCTTGAAATCAGTGAAAGGCCTTCAGTAAATATCCTGTGGGGGAGTCTCTGTCCTACTCAACTGCTGCCTATCCTCTTCTGCAGCCTTTGGTGTCCTCTACCTTAGCTTTGATTAGGGCTCTGTGTGCTGGAGGGGAGATTTCTCTCAGTTCCTTGTCTCCCAGCCTTTACATTGTCCCCATGTGCTTATTGATGGCCTCGTGGAAAAGAACTGGTATATGGGTCCAGATTTGCTCTGTGACCTGAGCTCCTTGAGACCACCTTATGTTGCACTCCCCCACACTCACATTTTGTTAGAAGTTGGGCTGCTTTTTCCTTGTCTCCACTATGAAGATTAATTTCTCCTGCCACTTCTACTGTTGTTCCCCCAGCAATAAAAGCCGCCATGTGATTCTCTTTTAGGAGAGACTTAGCCCTTTCAAAATTCAATTCCCTCAGATTTTTCTTTGTTATCATAAGCTCTCTGATATGTTTTAAAACTAGAATTTGTACTTTTATCTGTTTTATCTTCATTTTTAGCCTGGGGATGATGGTTATATTAGTTTCCTATCATTGTTATGACTCCCCCCCACCCCCCCCACACAAATGTAGTATCTTAAAACAACACAAATTTATTATTTTGCCATTCTGGAGGTCAGAAGTCTAAAATGAATTTTATAGGGCTAAAGTTAAGACATTAGTAGGGGATATATTCCTTCTGGAGGCTCTTAGAGGACAATCCATTTCCTTGCTTGTTCCAGCTTCTAGAACCCTTCTACCTTCCTTGGCTCAAGATTCCTTCCTCCATCCAAATTCTGTCACCCTATGTCCTACTTGATGACACTGACTCTTGTCTCTCCCTTTTTTAAGAACCCTGTGATTATATTTGACCCACCTGGATAATATAAAATAACCTTTCTATTTCAAGATCTTTAACTTCATCATATGTGCAATGTCCCCTTGCTATGTAAGGTAAATTCAGAGATTCCAGAGATTAGGACATGGAAGGGGTGTTATTCAGCCTATGACAAGAGTCTACTGCCATTTCTTATTTCTCTGTTTCTGAGACCAGATGAGATCGGGCGTGTTCAGGGTGGTATGGCTGTAGACAATGTCCTATTTTTTAACAGAAATTGGAGGTCAGCACATCCTTTAAAAATAATTTTATTTATATCTGTCACACAAAAAATCTTTTATAGGTAATGCAATAAAACAAATACATCAACATGGTTCAAATCTAAGCATTTCTCCTTTTCCCTAATAAATCAAAGAAGGAGACCTGATTTAGTGGGAACACAGGCCTTAGACTCAAGACGATGGAGTACCCAGGCTTGGTTACACTGGCATTATTACTTACCCTTTTCAACCTCTGTTGGCTCAAATGGAAATTACTATCCTTCGCAGAGATTTGTTGTGATTATTACATTCAGTGCCATGGGGTAAAGTTCTGATTACTAACAACACAGCAGTTGTTCCCATAAAGTTCATTCATTTTTATTTTTTTCTTTATCAGATTAGAAGAATAAGATCAGAAAAGTATAACTGCGAAATGAGATAATAAAATGTCAAACTTGAAAATTTTCCTCTGGAATACTAACCAACTGTTTGTGGACTTTATCTTGTTGGAATTGAGATTTGTCTCATTGACAGTAGAACCTGTCAAGGTTTACAGAGTTATACACCATATGATTGGCAGTCTGTCATGTTTTCTCTCCTCTCCTGAGATCTCCCACAACCCAGGTCAGATCCAACATCCTTACATGGTAGAAATATGCCTAGTGCTTCATTCTTCTGATCTTTATTTGTTTTCACAGTAATGGCCCCAGAAGAAATATCCCCAAATAAGGTCTTGTGTCATTGTCATCAGAGTAACTTGGTAATGGCTGACAGAGTAATATCAGAACTCCGTATACAAACCTTCCCTTTGTGGGCAGTTTTACTCGTAATAAGCACCTACCCAGCACAATTAGTCATTTCAGTACCCTATACTTTAGAACTATTCATATGTGGTTTATAAATAGCTGGCATAGAAAAGTGGTTTTGGTTTAACAATGCCCTCTATTTTAGATGACACTAAGTACCCTGTTATTGCTTGGAAAATAAATAATAATATACCTTATATAAAATGCTAATCCAAGTCCATTATTATGAGTTCATCCTATGGGATAGGGTTGAGACAACATGACACTTAAGTAAAAGCACGAGTAGTAATTATACTTTAAGTTGTCCCATAATTAAAACAAAACCATTATAAAAGCGAGCATTTTCTATAGTTAGTTTACAACATCTCTTGCAAGTTTTTGTCATGTCCATTTTTATATTTTGAGTCAAAAAGCAACACAGAAGTATTGTGTAGCATCAATTTCCAAACATGAGTGAAATTGGCATATCGCTTTTCTAAACAATGTCCATGCACATGCGTGCAGCACTCCCAGCCACTTATTTGTGGCGATAGGCAGGCTAGAGAACGTAGATATGGCAATCTGCTTGGCTGATTCCTGCTACACTTTGGGAGTCACGGAATAGGTCTCAGCAGGTTGAAAGCTGGGCACCCACGTGCTGCAGAATGCTGTGATTACAGCAGGTAGGTGGTTCTGCTAACGGAGAACTTCAGAGACTTGGGAATCCAGCATAATGCAGTGTCTGATTTATTGGAGTTTGTGGGGACACACACTATAATTGTATGCTTGGTGTAATGTCTGATTGTTGTGTCTTTCACACCCTTTGGAAGTCAGCCCCCCATGTAAGTGACAACCCACTGGAGCTTTTGTTGTGAGTGCAATTGAAACATATGAAATGAATAGCAACTGATTAATTGAAGCAGGCTACATTTTTGGAAAACAAATCAAAGTGATTTGCATGAATCACAATTTGTTACATAATGCATTTTGAGGGCACAAATTACCTTTTTAAAGCCTAGGACACATATATACACAGTGGAACAAACAGAAATATAATAAACTGGACTATAACTACATAATTCACATTGAATACTGGATGCCAAAACTGATGTGAAACAAATGATTTTCCAATAAACTACTCAGGCAGAGCCATATCTGTTCTAAAATTTCAATTGAAAATTATTTATAATGCCAATAATTCTTCATGATTGTTAACCATGGGATGATGGAACAATTTGTTTTACATATTAGTTTGGGGGATTTGTGTATTCCCGAGTTGAAAACCGATTTGTAGTTCTGTTCCAGATATGGTAAATAAATAGTAAGTCTGAGAGAAGTACTTGGAGGGAGGAAAACTTTCAGGACTAAATCATTTTTGCCCTTATCTAGCTTTGCACAGAAGCTAAATTTGAAGAAATAGTGTTGTCAACATTAAACGCAAATATCATCATCATACTATCTTTTTTGTGCTTTAATATCTAAAATAGGTTTTAAGAATAGTTTTATTATTTTTCTTATAGTTTTTATCTTTGTTGTTATTCTTGCTAACAACCAGACTATGCAAATACGAAAACAACTGAATTTCATACTTTATTGGTAACTACTTTTCGTATCTAGTTGTTTTTCCTTTTTGGTTTGGTTTTAGGTATGTATAAACATACACACACACACATATACATACTTATATATATAAAATATTCTTAGGAAAGCATATGAAATGTATAAAAGAATATGAAAAATGAGATTGTATCGTCTGTTAATTTCTAAGTTCATTTTTAAATATAACAAAATATACCAAACATCTTTCAAGGTCAACACATATCTACATCATCATGAAATACTATTATTTAACCAAACACTTCATATTCTAAATTTCTTATTCTAAATTTTTGCTATAACAAAATATTCCACAACATATCCAAATACAATCTAAATACACTTGTTTAATGATTTTGGTGGAATAAATTCCTAGAAGTGGAATTACTGAATCAGAGTATATGTAGAATTTGAAGGCTTCGATTCATTTTGCAAAATTACCTTTTGTTAAACTTGTATCAGAAACCATGCTCCCAATTTTCTTAAGTCTCATGACTTGTAACTATAAAATCAAATATTCTTTTATAGTGTATTGGGTCCTTTTCTTACAATTCCTCCTCCCTTTCTTTCTCCCCTTCTTTCTTTCTTTTGACAAATGTAGAACAAAATACCTTTAAATGCATTATCTTCCCCTATGTAACAGAAATTTACTTAATTGAATGACACATTTAGATAATTTCTAATCTGTGCATTAATTTACTCCAGGAAAAAGGAGCCTTCATTATTATAACTTTAGGGCTCCAAGTTTTCACTTCTGGGCCTGCCATCTTGCTCCTGTTTGTGAGCCCATTAAGAAAACTTCGCTAGGGAAAATCAATGTACAGACTTTAAGAGTTATTTCATTTCTTTTAAAAGGAAATGAAGATACTGTACATACATAATACATACATAATATTCTAGTCATTGAGATCTAAATAAAAGAATAAGATAATTTCTCTGATCATAAAAATGTTCTTAGTTGGCTAGGAAAAATGAGAGAAAGCTGGCATAGGTTGAGACTTCCAAGAGGAAAGAACAACTCGTACAATGATTAAACGCAAGAGAGGCATGGTGCTTTGAGAATTGCAAGGATTCAGTTAAAGTTCCTTTATTCCCTTCATCGAGTCTACTAACTCCATGCTATGGCTATCCAGGGACCTAAATCCATATGGGCTCCCCTTAAGCAATGGACTAGGATCAGAACCTTTCTGTTTTCTTCTCCCTCCTCATGAAAAATGCAGCTATTTGTTGGAAGGAAACCATGTGTAAATATTTGCCCTTGACTTATAGGATATTATTCATGCTATTATAGGACATTACTCATGCTACCTTTTCTGGAGATAACCCTGTCCAAAGAAAGGGGCAGTGCCTAATAGAACAAATCTTTAATGGCAGAATTTTATGTAACAGCAGCAACACTGTTCTGGAGATATTTTGCTTCTCATAGACAGCCATTGATTCTGACCACAAATAAGCCTAAATTTGTATTTAAAAGAAATCTTCAGGCCAGGTACAGCGGCTCACGCCTCTAATCCCAGCACTTTGGGAGGCCAAGGCGGATAGATTGCTTGAGCTCAGGAGTTCAAGACCAGCCTGAGTAAGACTGAAACCCCATCTCCAAAATAGCTAGGCATTGTGGAGGGTCCCTGTAGTTCCAGGGGGGCTGAGACAAGTGGATGATTTGAGCAGAAGATTTTGAGGTTATGCTGAGGTACAATACCATGGCACTTTACCAAGGGCAACAAAGTGAGAAAGTGAGACTATGTCTCAAAAGAAAAAAAAAAGAGAGAGAAGAAGAAATCGTATTAATATATCTAGAAAGTTTTTATGAAAAAAAAAAGTATGTCAGGTTGTGAGTTATACCTATGTTATACATACAAATTTGCTGTAATGTCAGTCACAAATCTATCAGTAAAACCATTTCTCTTCTTTATCTGATTACTTTGCTAAGTACAGGTAATTAGTGCAGACTTTGGTGAGTCTCTGGACAGCACATATACTGAGATGCATGTGTGCCAGCTTAAGACAATAGAGTAATGGCTGTTCCTGTCCCATGGAAATGACCTGGGCTGGCTGGCAAGCATCCTTTGGTAACACCCATGAGTTACGATGCTTCCTATTGTAAGTCATAGGGTCTGGCACCTACAGATCTCCTGGGTTTGGCCTAGGCTCGTTTCAGACATTATTTGGGATTAAACTTGTTAGTGCCAGTTCCATCTTCTCCATTAGCTGTTCATTAATAAAACTCCAGATGCTCATCATTCATCACATCATAACATACTGTTAATTCACCTACAGTTTTCATATTTGATAACTTCCTCGTTCGTGTTAATTGGATTACTTGGAATTTTCCATCAATCACGGCATCTCAAGTTTTGGCTCTTCTGAAAGAATCCATTTGTGAGACATATATTAGACACTAGATGTACACAAGCAAAATTAAGTGCAGGATCCAATTTCAGCCATGACTCATGTCTGCTTCGACTGGAGTGGAGGGCACAAGTTTGTCCCTCAATAGATTCTTCCTCAAAAAAGGAAAATAAAGTTAAGAGCAATTACTTTTACCTTAACTCACCTTACTCAAAACCCCTCTGATTCATAGACTGTGAGGAAATATTTATGTTCAAGGAGACTTTGAAAGAACATTTACTGCAGGGAGTCAGGTGGGGTGAAGGCCTGAAAGGGGTTGGGGGTTTAGAACTGAGATGTGGTCTGGTGCGTGAAGCAACATTGAGATTTTGTTCCTGTTCCTCTCCTGTTAGCTCCAGCAGTGAGAACTGATGTTATCTTTGGATCATTCCGGCTCTGTAATGTGATCAGTCTATTGGTGAGAATTATTGAGGTTGGGGGAAAGAGTCATGATTATTTTCTCAACTTTATTTTGGGTACAAATACTACCCGAACCCATTCACTTCCACTCTTTCTTTTAAAGACGTGCGTTGTACTTTTCTCCAAAGCAACTTATTTCTCATTATAACTTGAACCTTAAGTTCATGCTTGGTTTCTCTTCTCATTGTGATAGAACTAAAATAGAAAAACCAAATAGTAGAGACTTCATAAAAGTGAGAACATTGCTGGTATACATGGCACATGTTTTCTACTGGCTTCCATGGGAACGGTACAAGTTAGGTACATACAGCCTATTCCAATGAAAGAGAGACTCAGCAGAGGACACAGGCTCCCACTGCCTTTGTCCATGGTGCTGTGGGGCGAGCACCTCAGCGTGGTGGGACTGGGCTGCAACTCTAGCTGGCTCTGCTCCCTGGGCTGAATCAGCAGTCATCCTACTGGTTCGCATATCCTGGAGGTCAAGTAAATAAGTGATTCCTACAGCCCCAAATTTCTCCTCATGCCAACATGCTCCCAGGATATTAAGCAGGTCACAGTAAGACCCAGATAACAATTCATTTCAAGTTTCCAGGTTGCTAAGAGCCCCCGCAATCTGCCTGTGTAGGGCCCAGATCCTCTTCAATCTTGCTCAGCTATTTCCCTTCTGAGGTCTTGCTCTCAGATCTGCATATATTTACATGTGTTAGCCTGCAAGCTTTTTAGCTACAAATTATATAAAATAGAGGTCAGCCCTCTGCCAATATAATTGTCTTTTCTCCCCCCATTTGCTTACTCTAAAAAATAAATAAAAACATGAATAAGAAGATTAAAAAATATGAAGTCTCTCTATAGAAGTCTTTTAATTGTATCATTCAAGACAATTGTTGTTTTAAAACTGCTACATCGAAAGCAGCATTTTGATCTCCAGCTTCTAACGTCAGTTACTCCAAGGTGGTTTATCTCTATTTTACATAGAAGGAGAATTGTGCAACTTAAAAATTAAATGACACGATCTTTCCCTGTGAGACTGGTTCTCAAGACAACATAAAGACTTGACAAACTTTTCTGGACCCTCAAATTATTAACAGCATAATCTGGGTTTCTGACCATTTTCCACTTGGTTGTGTCAGTAAAGTTATGCTAAGTAAAAATCACCAGGTCAGGCCTTTCTGTCTTCAAGGTCATTGTAGCTCTTATCCATTATATCATATTTTTAGAGGGATTTTTTTTATTCTCTAGAACTTGTTGTCTTTTATGTTTTTCATCTCCTTATTATAATACTAAAATGTTACTGTTTTTTAAAATCACTTTCAATTTTAGCCTCCTTCACAGGTTAGCACTCTGAAACATCTCCCAAACTTTCCAAACACTTAGTGTTAGTTTTGTTTCTGTTTTAAAGTTTATCATCAAAACGATGTGCATGGGTTTGGAAATCAAGAAAAAAATGCTACTAATATATATATTCAGTAAAGTTTCATCTGTTACACTTGCACTGCTACTCCATATGGCCCATTTGTATAAATTAGAAGGGGCATCTCTTTCCTCAAGACATTTTCCTGCTAATGAAAAAATAGTTCTAATAAATAAGACAATCTATGATGACTATCAGTGGTTCTCCCTGGAGCAGATCAGTGCACAACCTGCACCACTGTATGCAAGAGTCATGAAGTGTCTTTAATTTTTTAAAAACACTTTTTAGGGAAATACTATTATCCCAATCACAGCTGTACATTTTAACCAAAGGAATACCATCTTCATAGACTGATTAGGACTGCTGAAACTTGAAACTGATCTTGAAGTTTGATAGGAGTTAGCACTTCCCCAGTGATCAAACTCATTCTTAATAGGAGTAAGAAAAATGGCTCCTTCTCTTTGGAATGCAACATAAAGTTATTTATCCACTGAAAAATAACAGAGATATGAAGGTAATCTTTTCTGACGAGATTGCCTCCAGAAAAAACACAACTCTGATATGAGAGAAACTTGTGACATAAATCACGCACTGTGGTGCAGGATTATTGGGAACATTATAATTTGCATTTGTGCAGTATTTTGAAATATATCTGATGATTAATAAATCATCCATGTGTAATGACATATACATGGACATCAGAAAAATGGTTCTTTGAGTACTGCCAAAATGTGCAGAGGAGAACATTAGCAAGTTTCCAAGGCTAGATTCACATGCTATTTCTAAAATCCTAACAACAATGTACCAAATGTTTACCTGGATTAATGGTTTAAGTTAATCATTCCATTAATTCTCAGAAGACCATAACGGGAACCAAAGGTTATGATCTAGATGTAATGCCATTCTAGTTATGCCCTATTAAATGTTAATCTTTTTTGTTAGGACTTTCTGGACAAACTATAAAAAAGGTTTAATGCCTAAACTAGAGGGTAAAGTCCAAACTCTTTAGTGAGGCAAACAAATGTCCCTGACCAGGTTTACCATCCAGGACTTTGTCAGTGCAGGACATGGGAGTGAGGCCTAGGCTTTCTTCTGGGCAGGGTTCTTCAGAATCTGGCCCAGGCTGTGAGTAAAAGAACAAAGAGGAGCTAAGGTTTGTGTCCTAGAGGAGGGAGTGTTTGGGGATAGATGGAGTGTGTCAGAACTGAATCTTTGGAGGATGGTCTGCCATGAAGATAAGGGGTAATTCAGAGGGTGGATTCTCAAGGCAGCACCTACAGAAATCCCTGAAGAATGAAACATAGTCTAGGCTGAGTAATTTTAAATTTTCAAATGCTTTTCATTCACAACTTACACTTTCTCTATATTCTTAGCTCTGCCAATTATTATTATCATTATATATATATATATTTTGAGACAGAGTATCACTTTGTCCCCATTGGTAGAGTGCTATGGCATCCTAGCTCACAGAAACCTCAAAGTCTTGGGTTCAAGCAATCTTTTCGTCTCAGACTCCGAAGTAGCTGGGACTATAGGCACCTGCCGCAAAGCCCAGCTATTTTCAGAGACGGGGTCTCACTCTTGCTCTTGCTCTTGAACGTCTGAGCTCAGATAATCTACCAGTCTCAGCCTCCCAGAGTGGTATGATTCCAGGTGTGAGCCACCACACCTAGCCAGGAGTACTAATTATTATTTTCCCTTTACCTTGAAAATTTTCCCCATTAGTTTTTACCATTTGAACTTACATTTAAAGAACTATTTCAAACTCTACTTCTATGAACCTCACACAAACTTGGATGGTAGTAAAGAGAGTGTCCATAAAGTTTGTGAGCAATTTAAAATAGTGTGCATGGACTATATGGACACCCTGTATATCCTGAGACACTGTAATTATTTCTTTGCAGTTTCTATTCTCTTATAGACTATTAGCTCACTGAGGGAAGGGCAACAATTTCTTTAAGTGATATATCTTTGTGGGTGGAATCTAAGGCACTCTTAGAAGAGTTTGTAGAATAAATAAAAATTCTAATTACTGACATCTAGATTCTGCTCTTAGGCATAAACCATAGTTCAAATTTTATCACTGAGCCCACACATATTTATGGGCACTCTCCAGGTGCCAAAGACTCATACTTGCAGGTGTTTTGGCAGAGGCGACAGCTTATGTGTGAGACACAGACTTCACCCTTGATGAATTTACAATTTAATTGAGGAAACAAGATATTCATGAAGTCAGTAGGAAACATACAAGGTGGGACTGAGTTGTTTGGTACAGACAAAATAAGCATTGAGTAAAAACCTCATAAGTTAGTACCAGGTTTGAAAGACCATTTTCCAGGAGCTCCCTTACTATTAAAACCATCTCGTGGAGGAGATAAAGAAAGAAAAATCACACACACGAAGGAGGAATGTCTCCCAATTAACACCCAAATGAGTCTGGGTATTTAACAAGATGATAATTGGAGTCCCTTATAATCCCATTCTCATTACTATGAGACAGTAACCACATTGAGAAGATGGTGAGCATCACTCTAGGACCAGGAAGACCATGGTGACATTCTCATCAGAGACCGTGTCTCCATCATCAGGACCTGGGTCTTCTGGAGCAAGCCAGCAGACAGTTACGCAGGTTTCTGATATCCTCTCCTTGCGTTTTATTTGAGATGAGGGTATTAGATCATTTTCAAACTAAAATAACGTTTTCCAAACACAATCTTTACTTTTTCATGTCTAAAATATCTTTGGGGCTATTTTCATCCTCCCGCCTCTCCAATCAGAGTGTGCAAATCTTCAACTAGCTCTTACCATTGACGCTAAGCAGCTCATCAGAAATCCCACCACCTTCCAAGGCCATTGCTAATTTGCAATCGGGGGACTTTAGTCATTATTTTGGAATTAATGCAAAATCATATGAAAATAAATTTCTGTTTCTATAACCGTCTCTATATTCTCTAAGTTAACAAATAGTTTACTTTTTCCCCTTCACAGTTTGTAGATAATTACTTTTCTACAAAGCTAGTCTACAAAAGGGGGCGGAATGTGATAGCAGTCATGGCACTAGGGTCCTTGTCATCTTCTTTTGATTCCTACTTGACAGAAACAGAGACCGATAAAGCCAGCACGTGGCTAAAGAGCTGAATAAGGAAGCATTTTAATTGGTGTTCCATGGCATCACTCACATCCAAGGCCACGTGTGGCAATGGTGTATATTTAGGGTTCTGCTGAAACGTGGTGATGAGCCATTAATCACTTTCCTTTGATTTTTAAGGTTGAAGTTATTTTTGTGTGAGTAGAAAAAAATATATTAGCAGATTTCTTTTCCTTCCTTCCATTTGTACTTTCCTTTAGCCCAGCCATTTACCTCGTTTTCAGATTATCTATCTATATAAAGCCACTAAGGAAACAGCCCAGGAGCGAATCATACTGAACAGACTTATACAAAGATGCCAATGCAGATGATGTTTTTCAGCTAATGGGTTTTCTACTATTCTGACACAGAAATGTAGCATTTGTTAAAATACCTGTATATGTATCCTTATGTACTCTCTGACTCTTACTGCTGGATACTTCTGTAGAATGTCATATTCTTTCAGACCTCTCTTTAGCCAGTAATTATTGCTGACAACAGTCTAGGCCCTGGCACTGTTTGCAGTCACCCTTGGCTGCTAAGAGGAGTAATCTAGATCCTTGTAGCCTGCAGTTAAATTAAATTATCATAGAGATACAATATATGCTGCTATCCTATTCCAGCCATGAACACGGAATTGAAAAAAGATTGATGGACGACAGGAATGGATCAACAAATAACGAGGTGGGTCGTGCTGTTAGATACCTACTTCTACAAATATTGATGTAGATAAATGGGAGGTAGTTTAAAAATTGTGTTTTCTTCAAAAAGATAAGGTTGTTTGTTTCCCCTTGTAACTATCGGATATCAGGTGATGACGACAATGTGTTCATACCTCCCATGCACCGGCCCTGAGGATATCTGGGGTAAGACTTGCCTCCATGTAACTAGTATGAATTCACTGTAGGATGAGGTCACAGGCTGCGTGTGCTTGAGACTATTTGTCACCCTGGGAAAATGTTGCAGAAACGACCCATTGGAAGGTGACCCTCCCCCAAAGTGAGCATTTTGCTTAAGCCTGGAACATAGACCTTCATCTCTGAAATAAAAAGTAGTTGTAATTCATACCGAGGAGTGTCTATACTTATAATCGCCATTTAGTGTCATGAATTTTAAGAAGCCATTAGGTGATCACCTCGATACTTTTGTGTTTGTAGATAAAACATAAAAATAATTTTGGTTTGGAAGATCAAATAAAAGTATGTTTTTTAAAAATCAAATTAAAGATGCCACTTAGCTTTTCGACATTTGACTCTTCGTGTACATAGAGAGCTTTTCTGCAAGACTCCAAACAGCAAAATACAAAACAGTCATTTCTTATAAGACTATCCGGAGGCTGAGACTCGCAAATGATGTAATTACAGAAAAATATAACATGGAAAATTTTAGCTACCTATATCTTTGAAGTATATGAACAACGATTGTTTTGTTCCTAGCTGGGATAAGTATGAAGTCCTCAGCTGATGTGGGCATTTTGAGATCCAGTGGAATACCACATATATACAGTTTTCATTAAAAAACCCACATTGTAAAATATGATAGGTAATAATAATCATGAAACTGGACAGAAAAAAGTTCTTAAGGGCTTAGATTAAATGAATTAAATCATACCATCTTGAAATAGGTATGTGTCATGTAGAGGCGGTAAAATAAAAGAAGTGTGTATGTGAAGATAATGAAGTGAGACACAAATATATTTTTATTATGTATTAGTCTTATGAGTAGAAGTGTTTCTCTGTCTTTTCTGTTAAAAAATAGACTAGAGGACCTCCTATAATGATAAATTATAAAACGCTGTGTATTCCTCTCTCTTCCCTATTTACATCAGCATGTAAATTTTATGCTATGACCAAATAAATCAAGCACTAATAGCAGATAGGTGTCAATGTAGCTCTGAAGAAATGGTGATGGTACTTACAGCTAATCAAAATAGCTGTAATTAATATCACATCATGAAGTTAGAGCATTGTTCTACTCAGGAATATCAATTATTAGCAACTTTCAGTTTTGGAAGAGAAAATCTTTTCAAACGAGTAAGTAGATTAGAATGGAGCAGATTCGACACGAGTGCTCAAATTCCTGGAGGCCAACTCATTTCCTTAGAATGATTGAACTAGAGAAGACTCAGTTACAAGTCTCCATCTTTCCATCTATAAAATAAGGAACTTAAAAGCCATGAATAAAATGTAAAAAGTCAAGAATTTAATTTAATTCCTTATTAATTAATTAAATTTAATTTAATTCCTTGTTTTATGGTTAGGAAAGGTGTAGCTCATTTATTATTCATCCAATAACTATTTATGGAGTGCCCATTACGTACTAGTCATCTTCTAGGTATTGGGAAAAGAGTAGGATGGACGAGGGTCTTTAATTCCTTATTAATTTAATTTCTTGTTTTATAGTTGGGAAAGGTGTAGCTCATTTATTATTCATCCAATAAATACTTACTGAGTGCCCACTATGTACTAGTCATGTTTTAGTTGTTGGGAAAAATGCTAAGAATAGGATGGATGAGGGTATTTCTTTAAGGAGTTTACATGGTTTATTCGGGAAGGGCTATTTGGGAAGACGGGATCTAAGTTTATAGATTCGTGATAACCAACCAGTTGGCAAAGTTTTGGCAAAGTTTCAGAGAAGAGTGTTCTTTCTAGGCAGAGGTACAAATTAGTGAAGGGTTGTATGGCAAGAATAAGCCACAAATGATTCTTTTCTTTTCTTTTTTTTTTGAGACAGAAAAAAAAGACAGAGTCTTTTGAGACAGAGTCTTACTATGTCACCCTTGGTAGAGTACCATGATGTCACAGCTCACAGCAACCTCAAACTCTTGGGCTTAAGTGATTCTCTTGCCTCAGCCTCCCAAGTAGCTGGGACCACAGGTGTCTGCCACAATGCCCGGCTATTTTTTGGTTGTAGTTGTCACTGTTGTTTAACAGGCCTAGGCTGGGCTTGAACCTGCCAGCCTCAGTGTATATGGCCGGTGCCCTACTCACTTGACTCAGGTGCCGAGCCAAGCCACAAATGATTAAGAAATAGGAAAAAAGTTTATGTGGCTTGAGCATAGTGAAAAAGGGATCATGAAAGATGAGGTTCAGAGATAGCAGGGGATGAACACAGTAGCTTTGTAAGCCAGAGTAGGGAATTTGGACTTTTCTCTGATAGGAATGTTTGAAGCAGGAAAGTGACATAATGCAATTATTCAATGAAAGGACACAATGACTGCAACGTGGAGAATGGATTAAGAGTGACACTGCAGTAGCTCCAGGTGGAGATGGGGGTCTGGGCTATGCAGTAGAAGCAAAGATAGACTTGTTTGCATGTGAAATGTATTTTAGAGCACAGTCCTATAACTAGATAAAAAATTGGATACCGAGGGTGAACGAAATGTAAAAAGTCAAGAATGACTATTAGGATTTGAGCTTTAGTTCCTGGGGATACGAGTGCCCATTTTTTGAATTGAGAAAGTCTGAGGGAAGAGCAGGATTAGAGGAATCTTTTGGGGGGTGGGGTATGTGTTTCATGTGACTATGTGGAAATGTCAGATCGACAGCTGGCTGATGGACGGCAGCTAGAACCAAGAGACTGAGTGAGTTCAAAAAGGATAAAGCATGTGTAGCTGTAGAAGAAATGGGGGCCTCAGGATAGCAGAGCGGGGAGGGTCAGAAAGAGTCTGACCAGCAGGGCTAGTGGTCCATTGGGAAAACTAAGAAGATCATGGTGTCAGGGAAGCTGGAAGAAATGTTTCCAGAAGATGAGAATTATTGACTATGACAAATGCCTCGGAGATATCAGATAAGATATTATCAAGAAAGTACCATTGACCTTGCCAACATCAAAATCATTGTTGGTTTTTTCAAGGGCACCCGGACAGAAAGTGCTAAATCATTAGTGATTTTCTTTTCTCATTTATAAGACATAGAAGTCTGCGTCCTGACACTTGAGGATTTCTACTACACGCTAGTTGCATGTTGTGGTTGCCTCCCAATCACTGGAATATTGGATTAAAAAGGTTTAATATCAGCTTGATTTTGATATCTTTTATTAATTGAAGTTTTATCTACATGATCTCATAATGCAACATCGGTCTTCTTTAAAGGAGAAAAAGTCAGAATTACATCCCCTTTAAAGAAGGGAAAAACTGAGGATGTGGAGGTAGGAAAACTCTATAGTTGTTACAAAGTAAGTAATGAAGGGTACCAGAAATAAGAATGTTTGACTCGAGGGGACCTCTTATCCTTTTTGGATTCGGGCAGAACAATTCCCTCCAAAGCACCAACTGCAGAGATCCCAGAAATAAACTGTATACCTTTCAGGCAGTGGAGATGGGCACATGGATTGTTGTTTGCTGGAACAATCATGCAAGCCGTAGAAAACAGGCTCTTACCTGCTGTTTTCCTCTTCCTTGTTAGCCCGTCCCCTCATCCAAAATGAGGAAACTTTGCCAGTTTCATCCCAAATCATTCAAACTGTCACTCGCTTAATTTCCATACTCAGGACAGGAGCAAAGTGATCAGGCTTGGGGAAACTATTTGTCAAAAATGCCACTCTAGTCAGAGATCTGAAAACATCTGATTCTGGTGATATTTAAAAGAACTGTTGTATATGATTTAAGGTCAAAGAACTTTATCTTAGTTCATTTGATTGATGCTGAATGCAATTTATTGGAAGGACTGTTTTAAAGATTACTGCTGCTTTGGTTGAACCTGGGAATATGCCAAAGTCTCCCTGACAAAAAGTACCTGACTTTTAGGAGCTTAAACTCCACACAGGTTTACAACACACCCCACATTATAGATAAAATATGACCTAAATGTAAACAAACCTCCTCTTAAAGTAGCTTTGCCTTCTCCTTAATTTAATTCTCTGCTTTCTGCCAGACCCACGCATGTTCTCCCTGCTTCATCCCAGTTTGGTATGCCTGTAGGGGAACAAGCAATCTGTGGAATAGAATTTACACGTCCAGAAGTGGAAGAAGAAGGTGCTATTTTAGTTGTAGTAGGCCTTCAAGAGGAATCAACAAACTAGTTCCTTTTACACAGGAGGAAACCTAGTAAGGGTTTCACAACCCATGAGTGCTGAGACCAGGAGAGATGTGTCATAGTCCTACCACACGTCTGTGATACTTTGGGTGGACTGCAATATTCATGGGTCAACTGAGTGATACCACTTAGCACTTTCAAAATATGGCCTAAGATGAAAGCTAATTTCATCTGAGTCCATGAAAATAGGAGTATAGTTTCAAGATGCAAGCAGAGCTCTTCAAAATTAATGCATCCCCCACTGCCTCCGGGTGCTAGATTTTAAGAGAATACCCAAGGAAAAGAGAGAAGGACACAGAAGGTAATCAGAGGAAAGTGATACGGGAAATAGTTTGGACAACTAGAAATGTTAAACTGGGCTAGAAATGCCTCCTGGAGAAGAGGAAGGAGAACAGGCAGGGAGGAAGTGATGATGATACCTTCATGGAACCAGATTATCCTCCAAGATGAAAACAATGTGTGTCTATATTTCAAGGAGGTGTTATTCCATAATGGGTAGGAGCACAGGCTTTAGAATCATACTGAACTGGGCAACTGTTTCTTATGGGAGTTTTCTAAAGTTTACCTTGATTACTTCATCTTTAAAATGGGTTTATAAGATTTCAAATGAGTTTAAACAAGAGCGTGTATGGAAAGGTCTTATTCCAATGTCTGATATTCGATATATGCTAAATAAATAGTACCTATTATTATTTTTATTGTTTGAGATTCATTGAGGGTTACACTGATTGCATTTGTTAGGTTAAGTTCCTCTTGTAATGGTGTCCAGCCCCCAAAAGGTGTGCCATGCACCATGACCCCTCGTCCTCCTCTCTCCTGCCCTATCCCTGGTCTTGTATAGCTTATCTACTGTCTTCATTTTAGAATTGAGTACATTGGATTCTTGCTTCTCCATTCTTGTGATACTTTACTAAAAAGAATGTATTCCACTTCTATCAAGGTTAATGCAAATGATGTAAAGTCTTCATCTCTTTTAATGGCTGAATAGTATTCCATGGTATACACATACCATAGCTTGTTAATCCATTCCTGGATTGGGGGGTATTCAGGTTGTTTCCCCATTTTGGCAATTGTAAATTGAGCTGCAATAAATAGTCTAGTACAAATGTCTTTCTGATACAATAATTTTTTTTTTTTCTACTGGGTAGATGCCTAGTAATGGGATTGCAGGATCTAATAGAAGATCTAATTTGAGTTCTTTGAGGATTCTCCATACTTCCTTCCAAAAAGGTCATATTAGTCTGTAGTCCCACCAGCAGTGTAAAAGTGTTCCCTTCCCTCCATATCCATGCCACCCCTATTACTATTAAATTTGTTATATTCCTATGGTAAGAAGGACTTATGGTAAGTTTTATATCATTGGAGGAGAATAAAAGCAAACATGGATGACCGATATGCATGGATGCTGCAGAGGAGAATTCATGTACTAGGTGAAAAGTTTCTAAGTCCCCTCAATTCAAACACATAGGGATACTATGACTTTGACCTTCTAGACAATTTATTCAGTACTATTCTGTGAACTTCAGAAGAACACAGAAAATCAAAAGGATAATTTTGAAACTGAATCAGGAAAGTATAGATTTAAAAATAGGAACAGACCAGGCATGGTGGCTCACACCAATAATCCTAGCACTTTCGGAGGCCAAGGCAAGAAGATTACTTGACGCCAGGAGTTTAAGACCAGCCTAAGCAACATAGCAAGATCCCATCCCTACATAAAATAGAAAAAATTAGCTTTGTGTGCCAGGCATCTGTAGTTTTCAGCTACTCAGGAGGCTGAAGCAGGAGGATCACTTGAGCCCAGGAATTTGAGGTTGCTGTGAGCTATGATGATTTCACCGCTCTTAGACTGGGAGATAGAGTGAGACCTTGTCACAAAAACAAAACAAAAAACCACTAAAACAACCCAAACAAGAACAAAGTCATACTCCATGTTCATGTACCATGTTATTATTTTCATGCTCATACAATTCACCCAATAATTACTTTCTTCTATAAGTTTTCAGTCTTGTCTGCCTAGGCTACTCTGCTGTGATTATGGTTCAAATACCTGATGTTTGAATTGGTGTTTGATCCTCTCTCTGTCTCTGTTGTATGTATGGAGAAACAGTGTATGATAAGTCCGTTGGTGGGTATGGGGGAGTGGGTATAAGAGGGAAAGGGAGGGCTGTAATAAGAACTGAAAGAGAATAAGAAGGGGGACCTCGAGTTGGTGCCTGTGGCTCAAGGGGCTAAGGTGCCAGCCATATACACCTGAGCTGGCGGGTTTGAATCCAGCCTGGGCCTGCCAAACAACAATGACAGCTGCAACCAAAAAAAAAAAAAAAAAAAGCCAGGCATTGTGGTGGCTGCCTGTAATCCCAGCCACTTGGGAGGCTGAAGCAGGAGACTCGCTTGAGCCCAGGAGTTGGGAGGTTGCTGTGAGTTGTGATGTCACAGCATTCCAAACAGGGTGACAGCTTGAGGCTCTGTCTCAAAAAAAAAAAAAAAAAGGAGGAGGACCTTGAGCTCACAAAGCAAGCTGCTCCCAGGATTAGAATTAGTAAGAACACTGCTCTATTTCCATAGCCCCAAGCCAAACTGGCTGCCTTCTAAATTTTAATATACTAATTTATTTTTCTAAAGTTTAATTTACTCTTTTGTGACATTTAGCAAGTAATTGGTACTGAATGGCCATTTGATGGTACAGTCCTACATGTCTCATTCTTATTTTTGTTGAGGTAAAAGTTCAGTTTTGAATAACACAAAGGATTTTCTGAAGAGTTCCTGTGTGGAGGTGGGACAAAGGGACATAGAACCAGCTTTGCCCTAGCAAGGAAGCAAAGTCTAACCTTGCAAATGGCGGGGTTGCAACCTGCTGCAGGACAGTTGCTGCAGCACTGGAGGCCTCCTAACTGGCACCAAGAAGTTGTTGGGTGCTGGCAATGAACGCAGACATGTACGTGCCAGAGACAAAGGGGAAAGGCCTAGCCGAGGGGAAAGGGGCAATCATTGTTTCATGTTTATTTCCCGAAAGAGAAAATGAAAGCCAAGAAAATGAGGGATGTGTGATCACCGAAGGTTAAAGTTATTTGTTACCCTGAGATTAGACAGACATTTAAATATTAACTTTCATAGTCAGTATACCCGGATCCCTGAACTGGTAGCCCAGGCTATGTTTTGGGAGGAAAGGCAATTTTCCGAACAACCTTCACTGAATTGTTTGAAATAATAACAGAACGAATCCCCCTTTTGCCATGTAGGTGACTATTTTTCTGGCCTTGTAAGCTGATAAAAACAAACTCGTGGTTTATGGAACTTCAACAGCGATCAGCATAACCTGTACTTCTCTGGATTATGCAACAACCAGACTCTCTCTAGAAGGGCTTTTGGAGCAAATCTAATAAAACAGCCATGATCTGGGGTCTAAAACCTATTAGGTTTTTCTTCCTTTCATTTTGGGGAAAAGATTGACACGTGAGCTGTATGACAGGTACAAAGCAGAGCGCTGTGACCAAAGTGCCCAAGAACCCTGTGCTAACTTGCAATAACACATTATGCAAAATAGAAAAAATAATATAATTCAAACCAAACACGTGCAGCCCAGAATTGAATTGCTTGATAAAAACAGACAATCCCCTTAACTAATGAGTCTAGAGGATGTATTTATAGGGATATGACAATAGTCAGAAACATCATGAGGCATAACATTTGTTTGCCTTCTCAGAAAAGGAGACCATGCAGGCTTATGGATCATCTAAATTAGACTTTACTATTTTGATGTCCTTGCCATTTGTTCTTTTAAATTTCCAGCCTAAGGGGTATATTCTCCTATCCATGTGCGTGGTGTGTAAGTCCCATTAAGGCTAATAGGAATTTGGTGCCTGAATCCAAAGAAAAATCTGCCTCGAAGATGGCATTTTGCACATGGAAGGCACAAGAAAAATAACTTAAAAAAAATTCCATTTCTCTTCATCCAAAGCCCATGGAACAATTATATTAATTTTAAGTACCAGGGAAAGCACTCGCTTGTGGAATTTTAAATCTATTTGATAGAGCTGCAATGGTATGCATTTCTCTTGCTCAAAATTGCCTCCCCCAAATACATTTTAGGTTGTCTAAGGCTTTGAAGGACCCAGTGACAAATAGAAATCAAGAGAAATAGGAGTGGTGGGAGTCCATTTCTCAATCCCATCTTCATTTATTTATATGCTGCAGCGTGCACACCTAGGGTGTTTCAAACTTATTTCCACCAGATTCAGAATAAAACCTGGAACACAAAACAGCCTGCCCATATTTTCACGTGTAAGGCTCTCTCTCCTGAGCTTTTCCTTTGTATCTCTATTGCTAACCACAGAAGAAATTTCCAGGCAAGAGTCGATATTCAAATGAGATGTTAATTTAAAAAATTGTTACAACCTTCTGTTTATTTTGGTAGAGGGAAATATTGCTTCTTTCAGCGGCATTAAAACCCAGATAAAAACCAGTTTTTATCTTTATACATCTTTTGGAAAAAAAAATTCTACCTCAAGAAATTTCTTTAACAAAGAGAACATTATTTCAGACTCTAACATTTCTGTCTGCCGATTATCATTAGTCATAAGCTAAGCCCTGCACTAAATGTCTAGTGAGCACAGATAATGTTCATTTTGTCTGGAAGACAGGTTGCCGCCTGTCAAGGAGAGATGGAATAAATGACAGGTTTTGACTCTGTGCCTTGCAGGCATATTAGGCTAAGAAATCGCCAACATGATGAAAAATTATTTTGTCAAAAATTTGTAGGTCACCCATCATTGTCTAATGTATTCTGTGATTAATTGCTAGCATAGATCAGCATTATGTCTTTCCAGTGAATCGCTTAATTGTTGCCTGCTTCATGCTCTTAATGTAATGATGAGGCATCTGCTCCTTTCACATGTGCTTTTAAATGCCAGCTTTTGCATCCAGGTTACAGGGTTGGTAATATTCAACTTAAAGAACTAGTTCAAATTAAAACTTCAGAAGCGCCATCTCTTCTCGCTTTTTATGGGAGCGTGCGGGGAAGGCTGAGTGTTAGTGTTAATGTATGTAGATTTTATTTCTGATGAGTGATTATTTGACTGCTCATTTTACGAAGATTTATGGTGTGCTTTCTATCTCCTGACTGCAGCGCTACTCTTATCTTTAATAAAGGAGATGAGGACATTAATCAGCCATTGTCAGGGCCCCTGACTAAGACATTAAATGTACTGTATGGGATAGGTAAACACGCTCCAGATCCTTCTCTACTCCACTAGATCAGGCAAAAAAACACTCATTATATTTATCATAATTTCACATCTGCTGTTTTTGAAGCAATGTACCATGAGGCCATAAACTGTATTACAACTGTGCATAAATTCAACTGATTTGTGGCTAGAGTAACTAATTCCTAAAGTACATTTTAGAAAAACAAGCAGTGAGCCCTGAAATTGCAATTCCATAAAGGCACTAAATTACCAACTGCAGAATCAAAAATTTGCTTGATGTGATTCTGCAGTGACCATTTTATAAAAAGTGACAGTGCGCCTGTGATTGAGTCAATAAAATAAGGACGAGTGAGCTGTACACTCAAACAAGATTAAAGAGAAAGGGGAATGACAGAGGACAGACCACGGGATACAAACTGAGGAAGGCACCATGTCTCCCCCAAAATGGCTTAGGGAGGCAACTATTAATAGCAACAATATTGACTTGTCAGTAATCTCTTCATTATTTTGGAGGTGCAAAAAAAAATAACATGACCTCTCTCTTTTATTCATCTCACAGCATAATGGGGAACCTACTTCCTATTGAACTAAATAGATTTGGAAATAATTTTTAATTGTGGAATAGCTGTTGGTTTAAGTTGCCATGGTATTTTCTAGAATTATAAAGAATAATTATCTATGGGTTATTTTCTTGGCACCTTGTTTTTTAAGGGTCTCTGTCCAAGTAATCTCTTTGTTAGGGCATCTAGTCATATTTGGGTAGGAAATGTGTGGGGGGGGAGGGGACGTGGGGTGTCTTTTTGTACGTATGCCTTCGCCCTTATAAGTGTTATTTACTTCATTTTTCACAAACTTGATCTGTCCCTGAACTTGCTATAATGTCTTCTCCCAGGGGTGGCTCCTGTGGCTCAAAGGAGTAAGGGTGCCAGCCCCATATACCGGAGGTCATGGGTTTAAACCCAGCCCTGGCCAAAAAAAAAAAAATGTCTTCTCCCAAAGAGAAAGGAGATCAGGAAGTGATCTTTCATCCAGGACAAGTAAAAACCAGAAACACCATTGTTTTTGAAGACAAAACGTGCTTGATGTTTGTAAAGATGAAAGCCCAAGGCAGACCTGACACTTCGAACTCTGGCTCGAGGTGCCAGCCCACAGATGAAACCTGCTAAGGGCGGCAACCATGTGTGTTCTCCTGGAAGTAGGATGTGATTATGTGATTATTTATTGACTGGAAAAAGCAATTTAAGAGAAAAATAAATGGAACTGGGCTTTCGTGGCTTAGGTTTTTCAACATATTCATTGCCTTTCACCAATTATTTCATGCATCTCTGCCACTGAGGCTGGAAGTGCCACTGAGGGGCTTTTGTTTCTTCAACTGTGATACAGACACATTCTTTGTTTAACACTCTGTGTTTGAAACTTCTTCTCATTGAATGTGGACGATTACTTGCTACCCAGGGCAAATTGTGGAGGGCATTTACACAGAGCATATCTCAGAGCAATATAATCCTATTCGATTTTATTTATAGAAGTATATATTTTGCCATATCTTATCCCTTTCCCTGACCACTATCTTGGGCAACTTTTATAACTGCAAATCTGGAGATGGTACATTGAATATTGCTCTATTCTTTACATATAATATCAAGTCAAAAATGGTTGTGTTCATAGTCATTGCTTAGTTTCTATCTCATGGTATCAATCTGTGCATCACAGAGCGTTTCGTTCCCCGACATTATTACTTTACTGAAATTAATCCTGAAACAATCTGATGTCAGATACTGTATATCTACTTTTATTGCCAGCCTTTCTGAGCCCACCATCTTGCCAGGACTGCATCTCATTTTAGATGGGTTTAACCAGATATATATTCTCAAGTTTATTGAGAGTTGGATAGATTACATTTCCTATACTCAAAGAGCAGGCTGGTCCTTTCAGTGCATTTTATAGAACAAATGTAAATTCCCATGCTGTCGTTGACAAAAATTCATGGTTCTTTTCTTAGTGTCAAAAATAAATCCAGCATGGCACTGGAGATGAGTGAGTACAGTGTAGAGGAGCGGGCTTCAGTTCCCTCTTTCTGATTTAGCAGCAGTTCCGATGTACTTGAGAAATCTGTAACAGTTCAATTATTATGGTCGAGGCAAAGAGATTTGCTCACACAACAGAGCTACTGTACTTGGTACTTGAGAATGGATTGTAAGGACTCACTGAAATGCAAAGCACTTTCTGAGCACGGGAGCGCCTGTCCCTTCATCTCCATTTCCTCCTTCCTTTCCCTGTCTACTTGGATCTCTTACATGAGGCCTTTTCTGAACACCTTCCTTGTAGTTGAATAAAGTGCAAGCATAAAAATAATTGCCAAACTGCTCTGTTAAAACGCAATTAAAAAATCAGTCTTTTATGACATTTGGAAATTTATATAGTTAGGAGGTACAGGGTATGCAAAGAATGGCCATCAAGTAAACGTACCAGCAGTTTGGTTTGATGGGTTCGTCGAGAGTGCTCACACACGTCTGCCTTAGAAGGCAAGGCAGGATTGTATGGAAAAAAAAAGTATTTATAGCAAAAAGTAAAGCAAACATACTGAATCATGGAAAAAAAGGCTCTCTCAAATAGCATGTGCTTTATCAACACAGCACACAGCTCAGCTTGGGGACTGCCTCTGCTTCTGTGCCAAGAGTATATCCTTATAAACGAACAGCATCACTATCTATATTTGTGATCATTGGTCTTGATTTTTTTCTGGTTAAAACTAGGGGTTTCCTCTTATGAAACAGCAATAATTGGTGTTGGTTTTAGGGAAAAAAATGAAGAAAGGAAATCAGGACTACTCCGTGAAAAGAATGTAGCCTGACTCCTCCACGAGCCAGTCTGGGTATGTCTGCTTTTAACATTTTTCTTTTTGTCAAGTCATTTTGCTGCTCCAGGGTTTGAGCAATTAGGGGATTGGGGCACCTGCGAAGAGTTAAGACCTACTTATTTCTAGCAGGGGGAGTGTGATCAGTATTTCTTAAGGAGGAAGGTCTAGTTCCTTATAGCCACATTTAATCACTTCTGTATCTCCCCAGTGAGCATCATAAAGAAGATGGGATCCTCAGACTGTGTCCCTCCTCCCGGTGTCAGCGAGGTAAGGGCAGCTTTTGCCTTCACGGAAAGACACATCTGGGTATACACTTTCCCCGCACTCTCCATATGCATAAACATACAGTGGAGACACGGACAGTGTTATTACTTCTAATCACCCCACTTCCTGTATTTATGGTGTGATCTTAAAATCAAGAAACCATATGAGAGAATAGCAATTATTTCAACTTTGTAAATTGGCATGAGCAGTAACCTTCACAGTAGTACAAAATAAAATTATAGAGCTTATTTCCCAGACACTGTGCCTTGTGAAAACTGATCATCAACAAACAAAGATTTGCCCTAATCGAGGACTGTTTTCTATATTCTGAAAGAAATCTCATGTGATTATAAATATTTTGGGAATATTCAGTATATGTCAGGCCCCATCCAAAGCACTGTGAGCTTATCAAATTCTACCAGTGTTTACACTATCCAAGTTGGAAATAATTAAGGTACAGGATAAAATGTCCCTCACAAGAGCACAATCCATGGGACTCTGACCTCCATTGCAGACACTACAAAATTGGAGGCAACACATAAATATACTGTAGCTACCTGTGTTTATTCATTTACCCATTTAACAAAGATGCATGAAATGCCTATTAAGTGCCTGGCCCGGGTTTGACCTCTTGGGACCACAACAATGCCTCAGGACAAATCCATGCCCTCCTATTGCTCATGAGCAGGTGGAATAAACGAGGTGGATGATCACCAATGAGGACAACTATGTTGGCCTGCTGGGGTCTCCTAGAGGAAGTGACTTCTGAAGTGACCCAGACCATGAAGGACAAGGAGCTGTTGACCAGGTGAAAAGTGGGAAGGCTCTGAGAGTAAGGGTGGTCCCTGAGAAGTGTGCCCAATTGAGGGAATAGTGGGCATGAAGGCCAGGAGTGGAGAAAGAACACAATCTACTCTAGAAATTGGGAGAAGTTCAGTCTCACAGAAACGAAGGTGAGCAGGGAAGGAGAGAGCAGCCAGGTCAAGTAGGGTCTCAAGAGCCAAGTTAGAATCTGGCTGTATTCTTTAGGGCAATCAGAAACCATGGCAAGGCTTTCAATAAGCAAGGGGTGATAAAATTGTTTTAGAAAAATTACTTTGGCTGTAGTACAGGAGTGTACTATAGATTCTTTCATCTGTAGTATGAAAGTAGTGTAGTATGTAGTGAACTACAGATTCTTTCATCTGGAAAGAATTCTTTCCAGATTCTTCTATCACATACCCTTAAAACATTTTTAGAGAGCTCATCTCTAATAAATATAAGTATTTCTCTATTTGTAAATATAATACAAGTTCTACTGTGCTATTTTAAAAATATGCACAAAATGAAATATTTAAAAAAATGAGATAATTTTGAAATATATCTTTAAAAAAATTTAAAATAGGGTATCGTTTTTTAAACACATGGGCGTCTCCACTGTCAAACTGTAGATGTTGGTTTTCACGGGGTGGATGTTTAGTTTTGATATGTCTTGCTGCTCATCATTTATTGTTTTTATCACATAGAAGTATCTCAGTGAAACTTTCCTTGACAATCTTATTTAAAATTATAAGCCCTTCCCTGGCATTCCCATCTTCCTTTCTTTCCCACCTCATTTTTCTCCCACCACCGTTGAATGTTGCATGTAATTTGCTTATTTGGTCTCTTTTGACCCTTTTTCTTCTCCCAGGAGCGCAGAGACCTGCCTCTTTATTCACTGTCAATGTCCTATGGGCCTCATCTACTGCTTGACCTGTAGTGGGGTGCTTGAGAAATATACATTTCATGAATAGGGTAAAGGTCATTATTACCGATTGTGAATGTCAACTCAGATTTCCAGTAATAATCTTAATAGCTTTAAACCTTTTTGCCTGAATTTTTGTTAATTTATTTTTTAACTTGTATAACTGATGAAGCACTTGGTTAGGAATAAGAGAAGTGCTTACATGTGCCTGATCACTAATAGAACTTGGTACCATAGTTTTTCTTTTAATACCATATGGTCATCTCATAAGAGCTACTTGAAACTAGAAGACATTACCTGGAAGCCTGTCTACTTGAGTAGATGATGTAACTATTATGTTCTGGGAAAGACTGGGCACAGGAGGGTCCTCCCTGTTCTTGTGGAGGCCATTCTTTGCTCTGAGTCTACCTCTGGTGCTGTGACATGTGTCTAAGTGAGGTTGTCAGTGTCAAATCATATGTTAAGTTTTTTTTTTTGAGATGATTTCTTGCTTTTTCACCCTTTGTAGAGTACCCTGGTATCATAGCTCATAGCAATCTCTTGGGGTCAAGTGATCCTCTTGCCTCAGCCTCCCGAACAGCTGGGACTACAGGTGCCTGCCATAATGCCTGGCTATTTTTAGAGATTGGGTCTTGCTCTTGCTTAGGCTGGTCTTGAACCTGTGAGCTCAGGCAACTGACCTGCCTTGGCCTCCCAGAATGCTAGGATTATAGGCATGAGCGACAGCACCCAGACCTCATATTTTAAGTTTTAATAAAGATTAATTTTACTTTGGATTTTTATTATGCTAATTATTATTTTTTTGAGACAGAGTTTCTCTATGTTGTTGCCTGGGCTAGAGTGCAGTGGCATCATTATAACTCACTGCAACCTTTAACTCCTGAGATCAGGTGATCCTCCTCTTTCAGCCTCTTGAGATATGCACCACCAGGCTTGGGTATTTTCTTTATTTTTTGTAGAGATGGGAATCTTCCTATGTTGCTGAGGCTGGTCTTGAACTCCTGGCTTCAAATGATCTTCCCTTGTTGGCCTCCTAAATTGCTGGGATTACAGGTGTGAGTTAACAGGCCTGGCCCTTCTTTTGTACTTTTAGATGCAAATCAATATAAGTAGAATTTCTAGTATGTTCTCTCACTTCAGGGCTCACTCTGAAGACTCTGAAGACATTGGGAGAGGAAAATGAATCTTCATGGCTGGGCTGAGGGCCAGGTTTTTAACGTTGTTTATTGAGAAATATGTTTTCTTCTGTGCTTAATATTTTTAAAAGTCCAAATAGAGGTCACACCCTCCATCTATGACACCACCCCTTTGCCCACATGTAAAACACTAAGTCGCTTATGTGAGAGAGTGAACATTCTAGACTGTCTCCGGTTAACATTTTCTCCTTAGCTGAAAACGGAACCAAATAAATAGACTGGTGTTGTAATTAAGACTTCAATTATATGTAAAGAGATTTGACAGTAGTGAAAGTTATTTTACTTTAGAATATGTTTCCAGGGTTTTCATTCCTTATTTGTAGTCTGTGAGGTATAAGTGGAATTTGGGTTGACACATTTCTTTGAGTTCTTTCAAAATGTGAGTCCTGGACAAATTAATTTTGTCTTAATAAAAATTGTATAGAGACTGTTGCCTTGTTAATTCACTTCAACTGCTCAAAGTATACTTAATATTCTGATATAGGTAAAACACTTCTTACTTTTAAAGTTGTTCTCATTACCTTTTTATTTACATTTATTTATTTATTTGTTATTATTATTATTATTTCGAGACAGAGTCTCACTTTGTCTCCCTCATAGAGTGTTGTGGCATCATAGATCACAGCAACCTCCAAATCTTGGGCTCAAGCAATTCTCTTGCCTCAGCCTCCCAAGTAGCTGGGACTATAGGCACCCGCCGCAACGCCCGGCTGTCTTTAGAGATGCCATCTCACTGTGGCTCAGGCTAGTCTCGAACTCATGAGCTCAGGCAATTTACCCACCTTGGCCTCCCTGGGTGCTAGGATTATAGGTGTGAGCCACCCCACTTGGCCATACCTTTTTATTTTTAAATCACATTTTTAGTGGGGGAAGCAGATATTATCCAACCCATCCAGTTAAAAGAGTGAACAGTGGATTATGTCTGTCTAATTCCAACTGACATAGTTCATGCACAACAGAAAGAATAGTATTACAAAGGAGTAACTTAAGACTTGGAGGTGCTGCTACTTCAGTAGAAAGTGGGAAATTTATATAATAGCTTATCTGCTATATGAGTTTTGTATAAAAGCTGGAGTTCATTGGCTCTACAACTATTGAAATGGTATTCTTACTAGATCACCACTGTAGATTGGTACCACATACATGTACCGCCTTGCTGTTGGTCCCTTTATCCAGCTCCACACAGACAGTAGACGCTCCATCGTTGATTACCTCCCTACCCAACCACCTCAAGTTGACCTAATTTTCATAGACCATTCACATGAATGTATGAACAATAAGCCTAGTTCCTTATTTTGACCACCTCCATATGTTGACCAGTTTGTTATAGTCCCTTAGGTGGCCAGCTTACAGAGGTTTTACTGTAGTTTTAATGATTTATTAAAGTCCCTTATCAACAGGAGACTCAATTACTCAAATTCAGGGACCCTAATCATTGAATCATTTTAATAAAATTATTATGATTTTCATCTAAATTTTAATTTAATGCACTCCAATGGATTACACTGAGGTTATTCCAGCATCTTTTCAATTTCAGCCATGAAGGCATCACAGTATTCAAAAGGCAGGGTGAAATCCTTATTCTTTCAAAGTAGTGGCATCCTGTTACCTAGTCTCTCTCTCTCTCTCAGAGTGCACTTCGATGCTGTTTGCCAGCTTGAATATTCATAGTGTACATTTATGCATGAAATGGGATCAGGACATGGAGCTCTGTATGAAGTGATTATGAGATAGTGTGTCGAGGCTGAGATGAGTGGTCTGGCGAGCGCAAAGCTGAAGCATTCATGTTGGCCTCGATGGCAATCAATACTGACCACCTCGATTGTATGCTGAAGTCTGGAGTCTGCATTAATCACAAGAGTGGCCAAGGTGAAGAACCAACTGCATCAGGATTCTATTTATATCACACACTTTGGCTCTAAAAAACTCAGATGTAAATAGTATAAATCACAAATTCGAAGGGCAAGGGAGGCAGAAACAAAAACCTAAAAGTCCCAATTTCCATAATAAGCTATACATAAGATTATAGTTGTGTTATAATTTGTGATTTCTCACATTTTCCTACTGTGATCTGAGGTGCTTTTAAAACTTAGACCTTGGCTCGGCGCCTGTGGCTCAATCAGCTAAGGTGCCAGCCACGTACACCTAAGGTGGCAGGTTCGAATCCCCAGCCCGGGCCCGCCAAACAACAATGATGGCTGCAACCAAAAAATGGCCGGCGTTGTGGCGGGCGCCTGTGGTCCCTGCTACTTGGGAGGCGGAGGCAGGAGACTCGCTTTGAGCCCAGGAGTTGGAGGTTGCTATGAGCTGTGATGCCATGGCACTCTACCCAGGGGGATAGCTTGAGGCTCCGTCTCAAAAAAAAAAAAAAAAACTTAGACCTTAATTTCAAAAAGGAAAAAAAATTAATCAGATGCTAATTAGCATGTATCATTAAATATTATAGAGTGGGACAGGAAGTCTTCCTCCTTATAAATGGCTCATTCTTTTTCTCCTGTTCTGTCAGATATTCGGCCATTTCTCTCTCACCCTCTGATTCAGTTCTTTGCTATGCAGACTGCAAAATATAATAACTTCTAAGCAGTGTGTAAAACAAAGTGCTCAATTCACTTTATTAAAATATCCAATAATAATTGATTTAAAGGCAATAAAATGTGTTCATTAGAGGGTTTATATTCAAGAAATATTGAAAGTATACCTAAAACTGTCACTTTTATTGTGAATGAACAGGATAATATAATTTGAAAAGAATGTGATCACACTAAAGATTTGTCCTGCAGCATTATCTGATAGCTCGTAAAGTGCTGAAATTTAATATGATGCTTTCAGTCAGTTTAATTGAAATTTAATTGCCACTTTGGGCAGAAGGTTTAGATCTGATCAATAAAATATTAAAGATTTTGTGCTTTCACTTGGAACAGCTCCTTTAGCGATGCATCAAGAGGACCCTATATTTTCGGAAATATTTGTTTGTTATAGTTCACACAGTGCTCAATAGCACTTTCTAATCTGAAAGTTTTAATGTGCTGTGCAGACAAATAGTGGAAATAATAAAGCAATAGTTGATCCATTTAATTACAACGCGATGAAAGAAATAACGGTCACCTTCAGATTCATGAGAAAGGCATTAATGTAAAAGAGCAGTAAATATTTTGAAATGTCAAACCTCAGAAAGACGGAGTCCAACTTGAGCTCGGTCATAAATCAGATCGAGGGAAGGACCTTGAAAAAAAGATGGTTCTTTGGTATTTTAGAAATAATTACTAATACGAAAAGGGTAATGATGAAACTATAAATTACATTAAAAGGGACCATTAGAGGAGGATTAGTTTATAAAGCTAAGAGATGGTTCTTAAAATTGTCCTGCTGGTTATCCCTACTTTTCATTTCATTCCAGAGCCCCCTGCTCAATTATCTGATTATTAATAAACTAATTGATCACTACCTTGTCATTCCAATACTAAAGTCAAGTTAACTTTCTCCTTTAATGGACACCCAAGGGATTTCTACATTACTTATGTTTTAGGAAGGGAAAAAATTGGAGATTTCTTAAAACAATATGAATAGTAAACAGGAAAGTGATTTCAAGCTAAGATACGTCTCTGCTACTATGTCCTAAAATTATAATATCCTTCAGATGACTGTCTGCCAAAGATGCTTTTGATGTTTCGGGTGCTATAAATTTTTCCAAATGACCTCTGGCATAATTCTTTTCCTAATGATCCCTATTACCTGATCCCTAGCTTTTCTAAAACGCTTTTCTAAAGCTCTGTGTTCAGAACATGTATTTCTACTTACTGATCTCCTACGAGATCCTAAGTTCAATAACATGGTATGTTATTTCATTTGGCTCAGCACATCTAGAATATAGTTTCTGTTTACAAGCATATTCAAACAGTTACCCTCTCCCATAGGTTAATGCAAGAGAGGGTAACTGATGTGTGTGTATATGTGTGTGTATGTGAGTGTGTGAGTGTGTGTGTGAGTGTGTGTGAGTGTGTGTGTGTGAGTGTGTGTATGTGAGTGTGTGTGCGAGTGTGTGTATGTGAGTGTGTGTGAGTGTGTGTGTGAGTGTGTGTGTGTGAGTGTGTGTATGTGAGTGTGTGTGCGAGTGTGTGTGTGTGAGTGTGTGTGTGTGTGTGTGTATGTGAGTGTGTGTGTGTGTGTGTGTGTGTGTGTGTGTGTGTATACCAGCAGCTTTAGTTGGTTCTTTGAGTAGGTGACATCTAATGATGGCAGGAGGCAGCCTTGAAAAGATTTGGGAGAAAGCATTCTAGGCAACAGAAATAGCAAATATAAGGACACTGAGATAGACATGACCCTAATACAGGGTGGGCATAGACATGACCCTATACAAGTTCATTTGCAATTTAATATGTTTTAGAAGGTAGAAAGGACAAAGGACTTACTGGTGGATTGGATCTAAGGGTGGGCAGGGTAAGAAAGAGTTTAAGATTGACCTCTACGTTTTGAGCCTAAGAAACTGCATAGATGATGATACCATTTACTAAGATGGAAAATGTATGGAACAGTAGTATTTTTGGGGGCGCGGGGGACCAAAAGTGCTCTTTGGCCCCTGCTACATTTGAGATGTCTATAGGATATTCAAGAGAGATGTCAAGGAGGCAGTTGAATCTAGAAGTTTAGAGCTCAAGGATATTTCTAGACTTGGGTTGTCAAGCTGAGTTTCATCAGCGTATATATGCCATTTAAAATTGGGGGGCATAGAGAAGAGAGAATCAAGAACAGGGCTGTGGTATACTTTAGCACTAGAGATCTGACAGAACAGGGAAAGCCAGCAAAAGAGATTAAGATGGGATGACCAGAGAAGATGACGGAAAATTACTCAAGTTTGGTATCATTGAAGCTTAGTATTGAAAGTAGTTGTTGTAGAATACTGAAGACTTGAGTCCCTCTCTATATGTATACGGAATTGGCTTATGTGGTTATAGAGGCTGAGAAGTCCTGTGATCTACAGTGGCAGGCTGGACACCTAGACAACTGATGGTAGAGTTAGAGGTCAAGTTTGAAGGCCTTATAATCATTTGCCAAGCTGTAGATACAGGAGAATTAACAGGGGAAGAACCAGTTGGACTCTGACGATGGGAGAAGACTGACGTCCCATCCTGAAGATAGTGAGGCAGCACGAGAAAATTCTCCCTTACTAAATCATTTGTTTGATTGATGCCTTTAGTAGATTAGGTGAGGCCCACTCACAATGGGGAGGGTCAACCCACTTTACTCAGTTTACCAGTTGAAATGTTAATCTCATCCAGAAACACACCCAAAATAGAGTTTAGCCAAATATCTGGCATCCAATGGCCTAGTCAAGTAGATACATAGAAACATCACAGAAGGTATAAAAGAGATGTTTTAAAGAGAGGAAAATTTAATAGGCAAACTAGCATCATCCCGTATTATTATTTTTTGATACAGAGTCACATTCTGTCACCCTCAGTATAGTGCTGTGGCATCATTGTAGCTCACAGTAACCTCAAACTCCTAGGTTCAAGCTATCCTCCTTCCTTAGCCTCCTGAGTAGCTGAGACTATTGGTGTCTGCCATAATGCCTGGCTGATTTGTCTATTTTAGTAGTGATAGGGTCTTGCTCTTGCTCAAGCTGATCTCGAACTCCTGAGTTCAAGCAATCTTCCTATGTCAGGCTCCCAAAGTGCTAGGATTACAGGCGCAAGTCACCATGTCTAGCCCACCATGTCTTTTTGAAGGCCAAATTAAGGTTTGTGGTTCTAAATGAAGGGAGTGCAGTAAGTGTGGGCACATAATTTTCTCCAGCAATGCTTAATGGTTTGTTTGCAAACACTGAGTAAATAAGCTTAATCAGGGATGATGTATTGGTAGTTGAGTGCAATGGAGGGTGAGTGGAGCAGGGCAGTTAAGGATGCTCACAAAGGGGTGAATGTACTGACCATGAAATTTGGGCTGGATTAGGCAAGAATTGGGAAGGTCAGGGGCAAGATGGAGGTTGAAATAAATGGTAGGAACAATTTTTAGTGAAGTCATAAAATTATAAAGTATTAGCATAAGTAAACTGAAAGGATGAATAATGGTAGAATATAACTGCCAGATGTAAGTTTGAAACTGAAATTTTGAAGGTAATGCCACGCGTGAAGATGATGAGGTCTTTGGCATGCCTATGTAGCAGAGGTTGAACAGTGGAAGAGCTTGTTGGGGTTTAGGAGGTCAAGGAACTGAGAGAACATGGAAACAAAGTAGAAGAAAATTTTCATTATTTATGGAGAGAGGGAAGGAGGCAGTGCTTTTAGCGGACCTTCAAGTTTTGATCAGGTCAAGAAGAGGAAGAGAACATTAGAAGAAATGGCATATATAAGACAAATCCATGAGAGTGAACAACAGTCTCTAAAAGGCCAACTGGTCATATAGGACAGTATGAGAGATGAAACCAGTTTAGGGGAAGAAAATAAAGCCTCCATGTTATGAAGGCTGGTGACCAAGGTGAAACAGACACGATACTACTAGTCCTTGAAGTTGGAATAACAGCTGTCCAGGAACTAGAGTGATTAATCCTGCTAGAACTGGTGGTAAGAGAGCCACAGCTTAAAATAATTGAAGAGCCCAAAGAATCCAGCCACGTGCCACATCCCTAGAGGAAGGAGCCACTGCACTGGGACCATCAGCAGTTGATGTTCTCGGAAACAGATGGGTCCCTAGTTGTTTAAACACATCTTAAGGAGACTGATCATAATACTATTAAATAATTCAGGTATGCAAATAATACAGTCCTTGGAAGCAGAAATTTTGTTTCCTTGGAAAATTAAAATATTAAATTATTAGTTAACTATTCTGAATGTCACTGTTATCCTCCACAATGTAAAGACAATTTTGTTATTTATAAATATTAGAAGGAAATTTTTTTTTCTAGAACACAGAAAATGACTAAAATGCATTAAGATATTCCTTCCTACCTATATATAATGTGCTTCTCTATGGCTCAATCTTAAATAGTGGAGTCTACGTGAGTGAGACATAACAAGGAGAAGAGTTAGGAACTTAGAGCCGCTTCTCTGATACGAGTCCCTGGACTCATCAACCCATGCTATATTACACATTATTTGTGTGAGCTCTTATACTACCTATTTGGCACCATGCTTCACTCCTGGAATACCCCTCTGATGACACTCAGATGCTAGTTGAAGCTGTCATTTCCTTCCGTCCCTATGTGGTTGGTGGCCACAAACACTCTGGGACTTTCAGCATAGTGCTATGGGGTGCTGTTCTGGAGAAGTCTGAAACTTCAGTTCCAGCTGTTAACACTCTGACCCCAGCTCGTAGTCCACAGAGTTGCTCAGATCCAAGGGATCCCAGAGAAAAGCAAAGAGGAAATTAGGATGCAAACTTTGAATATACAGATGGATAATGACACCTGTTTAAAATTGTTGAACAGAAGCATATAAGAGAGTATTTCTTGCCTGAGCATCTATGTGAGCACCCTAAGTTACTTCTCCTTTTTTCTTACTTCTTAACTTTAGCCACCCTGGAAAAATCCATGCTAAACCACAAATCAGTTCGGTTTTAACATTGAGATGACCATCTGATTCACAGCTTTGTACTAAGCATTAAGATACAGACCAATAAAAGTTGGTAAGAGATATGATCTCAACTTGAAGAAGTTTACAGTCTAGTGACCTGACAACTGAATAATCTCTGCCCTGTCACAGTCAATAAATATTAAAAACCCATAGCAACAAGTGTGTAGTAGAAAAGGGACTGTTCCTGTCTGATCCTGGGACTCAACTCGTACAAATTATAGGTCTAGAGAGGGAGGACAAAGGGCCAGAAATATTCTTAAACCTTCTTAGAGATTGAACTAGATCTGCAAAGGGCTTGTCATTACAAAAATGGAGTCGTATTGCCTATCATTCCTAACCTGGTGTGTGTGCCTGCTTATGTGTATTACTGATTTAAATTTTGGCTTCACAGAATTAGTCTGTTCAACACATCTTTATACCTATGATAAAGATACTGTTCATTATATTATGCAGCACCTTATTTGTGTAAATTCTTATATCTCTTTGGTTCTGGAATTAACACCAGTTGGACCTATTCATGGAAATTAGCTCATTTTATCTTATGTATTCTGGAAATTGTAAAGTGCTCAGTTTACTCGTGTTCATTTGGCTTCCAGAAAGCTTAGGCCAAAGTTAAAGTCCATCTCCAACAACTGTATAGACTCTACACTATGCAATTGCTACCATCCTTTGTCAAAAAGCAGAGGATGTTAACTACCACCACTCAATCCATCATCTTTATGAACAGAAGGCTAACAGTTCAAAGTGCTTTTGAGGAGGATGGCAGACGGTACCTGTATTCCAGCCTTTCCAAATACTTGTTAGAGCTCTGCTACCTAATTTAGAGCCTAGGTATCTACCTGAACCCCTCAGATTTGCTCCTGTGATAACTTCAAGATTGACCAGCTAATGGTGATGCTATTTGACTTAGCCTTCTCAGCAGAAGCCTGATTTAGTGTTTGAATTTGTCAGTACGCCACACTCTATTTGATCACTTTTTTGTTGTTGCTGTTGTCGGGAGTCATTGAGGGTACAAGGAACCAGGTTACATTGCTCACATTTGTTAGGTAAAGTCCTGGGCATGCTGAATTTTCTGGAATTTGAATTTGAAACTCTTTATAAGATTTGTCTCTAGCATTTGTATGTTTACTTGAGAATATATTCTAGGGCCCTCTCCTACGATAGTTTCTGACTATTGATTTCATTACTTTTTAAAATAAGACCAATAAAAACACAGAAGATGTGCTATTATCAAATAAATATTGAAAAATACAAAAACACTAGAAATAAGAAACTATGCCTGATTCTACTATAGAAAAACGATCCCTGCTAATCTTTTAATGCTTTTTTTTTTTCTATTTTTTTCCCCATTCATGGACTTTACTGGCAACTGTTTTTCAAAGTTTCAAGTGCACTCTGAAATTAATGGTTATGCCACTCTAAACATGTTCATTGTGTGATGGGATGGCACACTGGTTAAGCATGCAAATTGTGGAATGAGATTGCTTTTTTAGTGCTGGTTTTTTGGCTTCATACTAAGAGTGCTTGATCGTAGGCAAGTTATTCCAGCCTTCTGTGCCTCAGTTTTCTCATCTATATGTTGGGGATATTATACTTTCTACCTCCATAAGTTATTCTGAGAATTAAATAAATTATTGTATCTGAAGCCCATAGAACAGTGGTTGGCATGCAGAAAATGTACAATACAAGGTTAGAAGTGGGTGAATTAAGTGCGTGAATTCATCCTAGAAATAGCACTACATACTTCATCGCTGAGTATCACTATGGTCACCTTGAAAATACTCTTGATGGGAAACTATGCACCAGCCCTGGTTCCTAATCCATACCTCATTGCAATTTTGAAGCTCTTTTTTTTTTTTGGAATGGCCATCAGAGCTGTCATCATTAGAGGTCTGACAATTGAGTTTGTGAACTCATTCTAGAAAAATTGCCTTAATGAGTGGACTAGGCGCTGGCATCAGGGCATAGCTTACCAAGGGGAGTACCTCAAAGGTGACCATAGTGATATTTAGCAATGAAGTATGCAGCATTTTTTCTAGGATGAGTTTGCAAACTTAATTATCCTACCTCATAAGTTTTAGCTGATATTAATTAGCATTTTTGTATGTATTTGGAAGGCTATATACTTCCCAGAAGTTTAAATATTTCTATTTTTATTAAAGATTTATTGTTAAAATGTAGAAATACAGAGGAGATTAAAAAACAGTGATTACAACTAGCAATTTGAATACCTAAGAATAGTTACTAATACTTTTTTTTGCTAAATAACTGTAAAAATTACTTTAAAAGTGTAATAATAGATAGTAGCTATCTTCATAATACTTTTTGTTTCTACATGATATACTAAATATGCTCTTCATTTAGGGCAGATTATGTGCTTAGAGTTCTTCTGTGGGATGGGGACATAGCCCTCTGGTCTCGGGGAGGTAACATAATAACATTTTCTAATTTTGACATTAAGCAAATACAAGTTTTGCTCTACCACGTTGTGGCATAAGTTACATTTTGGAAATGATTTAGCACATACATAGATTTGGTTCATTTTGGAAGACTCTGGCCTGCAGGCAACAACCACCCCCTGGAACTTCTACAATAAGCTACTCCTTAGGGTAAAACAGAATTCAAGACCTCGGACATCACTTCAGCGTTTCACTAGAAGAGTCCACGTGCTACAGTGAAATACAGATGCACCATTTGTAAAAGGAGATGCAGAAGGAGGTGCGTTTTAGAATTTTATAGGCCTGGGTTTAAAACCAGACTGCACCTGTGATCGCACTGTACGAGCATGGGGCAGACTATTTCGTTATTTGTGCCTTTTCTTTTTTTCACCTATATGACAGGACTACCACCTGTCTTGGAGGATTTTTCATGATAATCACAGGAGATGATGCATATTATGGAGCTAGTGTGCAGTTTGTGGTTACTGCTGCTACTGTTTTCATGAAGCAGGTGGGCCTCTTGGGGCTCTCCACAGCATGATCAAACAGTCCAGAAGCTTCTACTGCTGCCTGGGCTCTCATGGCAGTAACAACTTCTTCAAAGTTTGGAGAGGCGTGTTGCTTGTGAGGCCCAGTGACCTCCATCTGACCAGGAGAAGGAGAGGGATAGGTGGGGTCACGTGTCCCTAATGTGAACACCAGGCGAGGATTGGATGAAATCGACTAATGGCTCACAGTGCAATTTTAGCTACATTACTTACTTTAGATAACTGTTGGCAAGGAATAAATACTTTTCTATCTTTTCAAGTCCTCTTTACCTCATGATACTTAATGATTTTTATCACTTTATTGACTGAATTAGTTGCATTTCTCACCTGCTTTCTCCCAGTGCTCTATACTGCATGATGCTATAGACTGGCACTATTATGGAACCCGAAAGCAGCTTTTAAAAAAGATTTTGTGAAAGAGAAGTCTTATGGCTTATATAACCTGATTCTAAATTTGGAAAAGAAAGAATGTGTGCTAGAGAACTAGGGTAAGCAGTGGAAAATGCTTTTCATTTTTTCTTTTTCTTGATTTGGTTCAAGACTAAATCTTCGTTTCCTGGTCTCTAAGCAAAGAATATTTTCCCACCTTATTATCTTTGAGGAATGTGGAGAATTTGAATGGTGAAAGGGGTGATCTTAGTAGAGAGAAAAGAATAAATTGCTCACTTAATAAATTGCCAGGCCACTTGGGTACTATTTAGCAGATTACCTTTTCCCGAGTGCTAAATGATAAGTCAGTGGTAAATGGCAGTAACTGGAAGAGTTAATGCAGTTTGATCTCTTGAACTGAGATTCTGCAGTTTCCTTAGAATGAGATGGAATTATTTCTTCCCTTTTATCTAAGGCCCAGTCAACCCTCCAAAAAGGAAGACATTATTACTTTTTTCCCATCTTCCTTGCCCATTAGAACAAAAGGAACTTTACAGCCCTACACACAGGAACAGCAAAAGAGGTCATTATGAACTCTGTAAAGAATTCTTTTAAAAGTATCATTGACTGTTCCATTAATTGAAAATACTTCCTGAGTGCTGACTACATGCGGGGTTTGTGCTGAATGCCGGGAGGAGGCCTGTGAATGAGGAGACACCTGCCCTTCAGGTTCTGCCAATGAGGTGAGAATGTCCCTGTTTGTATGCCAATGACCTTGGTGGGTAACAGATGACAGAACGCATGGGCCACAGGGCAGAAAGGGAACCTTGGATAAAGAAATCTCCAAGTGAGATTCTTCTCCAGTCAGGGGTTAGTCGTGCTTAGAAACAAAATAAATAAATGTTCTCCTGGTGGAAAGCTTGTAACATACATTCTGTTTTATGATGTGCTGCTCCTAAGTATGAGCGCCAGGCGCAGGGCGGAAGGAACCTCCTCTGCGCTCCTACTAGCATGTATTGGCTCCCTAGCCTGCCTGGTCAAGAGTCAGGTTCAGTCTGAGAGAAAAGGATGTGTTTCCTAGAGAAAGGCTTGGGTTTTTTACCACTGTTCCCAAACAGACTTCTCTATGAGGACAGAGTCTCAAATCAAAGTTATTCAATATAAGGGACTGGCTGGGAAGGCGGGTCAACATGGAAGGAAACCCCCTGATTCCAACTGAACTCTGGTAGATTGCTCAACTGACTCTGAGTCACTTCAAGAAGGTATGGGATAGGCGGCACCTGTGGCTCAAAGGAGTAGGGCGCTGGCCCCATATACCGGAGGTGATAGGTTCAAACCTGGCCCTGGTCAAAAACTGCAAAAAAAAAACAACAAAAAAAGGAGGTATGGGGTGCTCTGGCAAACACTGTCTTCTCAATTTAAAAAGTAATTTATGTACATGGTTCGAAAAATGAAAACCCCAGAGTACACATACAGATACATGCATGATTTAAAAATATCTAAAACCCTGCTCTATTACTTAGAGATAATTGCTTTTAACATTTGGTATATTTTTCTTTTTTGTTTTCTAAATTGTAATCATATTATATATTTAATTTTACAGCCTGCTTTATTTCACTCAGCAGCATATTGAACACATTTTCCCATGCAATTAAACATTCTTTGAAAAGATTCCTTTAAAATAACTGTCCAATATTGGACATTAAGATTGTTGCCTATTTTTTCTGCATAAATAAGTCTTCAATGAATATTTTTATTGGTAATAACCTTTGCCTATTATTTCCTAAAGATTCTTAGAACTGACATTACTGGTTCAAAGGGTAGAATTTTTTCCAAGGTTTTTGATGTATTTTGCCAAATCATTTTCTGAAAGATTTTTAGCATTTATCACTTCTACCTCTGAAAGACGTGTTTGATGATTGACATTGAGCTAAAGTGACCTAGGCTCTGAAAAAAAAAAATCATACACTTCACTATATACTTGGGGTTTTTGTTGTTGTTTTTTAATAGAGACAGAACTCTTCTTTTCAGAATGACTTGGACTTTACAACATTGTGTGAAGAAGAGCTTAGAAATACAGACAACTGTACATTCTATATTTTTACCATCAGTTGTTTAGAAGCAATAGAAACAGACAATTTTATATACATGAACACACAAATGCAACTCTCTAGGCAGAAAAAAATTTATAACTAAAAATACATTTTGTTCTGCTTTTATAAGTCCAAGAATAAGATAAAAAAACAATTTTGTACACTCACACTCTTACATATATACTGATATGAAGAATCATAAAGTATTAGCATGATTATAAATATGTCATACCAATATCATACACCAGTATATCCAATATTATATACCAATATTATGACATCATACATAATATTTTGTACCTGATCTCAATATTCTAAGAATGTTCTTCTAATTTTAATAAATTTTCATTTAACTAATTTTTAATGACTGCATAGCATGTTGTGTGAGGTTATGCCAAAATTCACCCAAATTACTTCCACTGTTGAACATTTAGTTATTCTCAATTTTAGGCTATTACAAAAACCTCTGTAAATAATTATTCTATGTAACTTGAGTTATTTTGTTAAATTCCCAGAAATGCCATTTCTGGATCAGAAAGCATGCATGATTTTAAACTATTTGAAAACTATTAAAAGATAACCAGAAACAACCAGAAAGGTTGTGCCAAAGTATCTTTTCATGAGAAATGATAACATGTGATAACTGGTAATTAAAAACTTATTTATTGTTTCACCTATTTATACCTTGTCTTATTGGTTTTCTACTGCTTTCTACTGCTGTAATAAATTTCTATAGCCTTAAAACAACACACATTATCTTACAGTTTTTTTTTTAGGTCAAAAGTCTCATGTGAGTCTCCCTGGGCTAAACAAGGTGTCACCAGGGCCAGGTGGCTTTCTGTGAGCTCATGTTAGGTAAGATTCATTTTCTTGTCTTTTCCAGCTTCTAGAGACCATCTGCATTTCTTGGTTCATGTCTCCCTTCCTCTACCCTCAAAATTGGCAAAGGCAAGTCAAGTTCTTCTCACGTCAGATAGTGCTGACCTCTTTTATCCCTCTCTTCCATTTTAATGATGCTTAAATTACACTGGGCCTATCTGGATAAACCAGGATGATCCCCCAGATCAAAGCATATAACTTAATACATCTGCAACATTCCTGCCATGGAAGGTCACATTTTTCCCAGTTTGGGAAATCAGGCTGGGGATGTTCTCAGGAATCGTTATTCTGTTTACCACATTGTCCGTGGAATTCTCATCTCATTGCTCATATCCCTGTTTTTCAGTACAAACTTCAATTTCTTTTTTCTTATTGCTTCCAGCGTGGATCCAAATGTAGACATCTTGCTTTAGACATTAGTATTTATTAATTCAAATCTCAACCCTTAATGTGGTTCTCCCTTGATCGTTTACTAAACAGCATAGTATTTTAAGATGACAAAGATCATTATTTTATTTGTTCCTCAACTTCCAGGCTTCTTCTTTCCAAGGGTACATTTTTCATTTCAAAGCCATGAGAACTGGTGTCACTTTCTCTCTGTACTGATAAGACAGGATTAAAATTGTTGCACCAAATAGTCTTCTTTTTTCCCTCTCCCCCTAATTTATCACAAGCAGATATTCTACTAGAAGTTGGGAAAAAAGATTTCCAGCTGATGGGCAGCACCTCTACCTTGTGGAAGATTCATTGCCCTGCACATTTTGAATCTGCTGACAAGAAACTTGCAGCAGAAGTAATCAGAGCCCTCGCAAGATTGATTTTTGTTCCCTGCTGGCATATGGCATAGAGGGTGGAAAGGCTCTCATCTCTCAAACTAATCTTAACTATTTAAAAGCCATTATTGCAGGATTACAAATCATCAGAATACACCCTTTTTCTAACAACATTATTTATTAGCAAGACCTTCAAATTAGTCTTGTGTCTTGGCTTGCCACTATTCTTAAAATCAACCCTGAAATAAGTTGTGCCCAAACAGTATAGCAGTTAGCACCATTGTTTTAATTGCACAAACGTTAAGCCAAATTCCATTTCCAGTTCACATTTTAAAAATAATTCAACCCAAATGCAAATTGATTCTTGTCTTCAGTTTGTAAGAAATGCTTAAAGTCAACTTGTCACAAAGAAGAAATTGAATCTATTACCTTTACTCTTCCAAGAAGGAAGATGTACGGGAAGGAGAATAGTGAGATTTATCTGATGTTTGGCTGATATATGAGTATATAAAATCTTAAGTAATACTGATAATGTCACACAATATTGCAACATATATTTTCAGTTGAACATTATAAGACAATAAGGCATAAATGGAAATTAAAGGGAAAAGTCTGAATGGCTGTCAGGGAATACTTTTTCATTCAGAGAATCATAAACATATGGAATGGTGTGTCAGGCAAAGTTTCTGAGATGAGAATATTGGAGTAATTACAAAATGGATTTATATTCCAAGGATTGAAGTGCACACAATGGGAAAGAACTTTAAGTCAAATGATTTTTAACCACCCCCCAAGAAAGAACCTCATGAAAATGTATTTCGCAAGTATTATCCTAAATTGTGAAGCATCAGAGAGATGAAAGTCTTTAATGCTTTAAAAAATAGCTATTTTAATAAAAAAGAAGGTATGAAAAAAGGATTAAAGAGAGATAATACAATGACTAGAAGAGGAAGAAGCAAGCAGGTTTGAGGGGACACTTAATGAAAAACTATTTAAATGAAATGGATTTATTAATTCAATTTTACAAGTCCTGAGGAATGGCTGAAAACTTGGCCAAAGTCATCTTAAGGACTTTTTGAGACACAATGGATGACATTTTTAGCTAGTTGCCCTATTTGCTCTGTAAGTCTTGTACCAGAAATTCTCAGTCTTTACACCTGAATCCAGTTGATTTGTAACCCTCATTATCTGTCTCCTTCTTATTCAGAACAAAAGATGCTATGATCATACCAAAACCCAAGTCTTTCCTCAACACAGCATATGCTGCTCTCCTCCCTGGGATATTTCCTCCTTGTCTCCAACTACTAAATTTCTACTAGTTCTCAAAGTCACACCCGCTCAAAATCTTTTCCAATCAGTCCTCTTTGCCACTTAATAAAGTTTGTAGTTTGCATCTCTGGGCTTCTCTTCAGAACCTTGCATTTTCCTCCAGTAAGCACCTATCTCACATTTGTGGGGGATATTTATTTGTTTATACCCCTCACTAACCTAGATCAGGCAACAAGTCTTATTCAGAAGGAATCATGGTACCTAGGCTGGTTCTTAATACCTGTTAGTTAAAATGAATAATTTAATTAATGAATATCTAAATATTTTGGGAAGAATACACTCTGGGATAACGGGTAGGGAATGGAATTTATAACAAGTAGGCCTTACTTCTAAGTTGTTCATATTGTATTGTAGTGGAATTACATTGTACTAAATATTGGTTGAAATAATTGATTTATTGTCTAGAGTCTGGAACATGTTCACTATTTTGACTTTAAGACGAATTGGGGGGACCTCCGCTGCGGGCCGCGGCGAGATGGCTGCCACTGAGGGGGTCGGGGAGGCTGCGCCAGGCAGCGACCGGGTCAGCCGGAACAGCCGCCCCAGCCGGACCCACCGGCGCCCCAGCCGCACCCACCGGCGCCCCAGCAGCAGCAGGAAGAGGCGATGGCGGCCGAGGCCGGAGAAGCGGTGGCGTCCCCCATGGACCACGGGTTCCTGAGCCTGGACTCGCCCACCTATGTCTTGTACAGAAACAGAGCAGAATGGGCTGATATCGATCCGGTGCCATAGAATGATGGTCCGAATCCAGTGGTCCAGATCATCTATAGTGAAAAATTCCGGGACGTTTACGATTATTTCCGAGCCGTTCTGCAGCGGGACCAAAGGAGTGAACGAGCTTTTAAACTGACGCGCGATGCTATTGAGTTGAATGCAGCCAACTACACAGTGTGGCATTTTCGGAGAGTTCTCTTAAAGTCGCTTCAGAAGGACCTACATGAGGAAATGAACTACATCACTGCAATAATCGAGGAACAGCCCCCAAACTATCAAGTTTGGCATCATAGGCGAGTCTTAGTGGAATGGCTCAAAGACCCATCTCAGGAGCTTGAGTTTATTGCTGATATTCTTAATCAGGATGCAAAGAATTACCATGCCTGGCAGCACCGACAGTGGGTTATTCAGGAATTTAAACTTTGGGATAATGAACTGCAGTATGTAGACCAGCTTCTAAAAGAGGACGTGAGGAATAACTCCATGTGGAACAAAAGACACTTCGTTATTTCAAACACCACTGGCTACAGTGACCATGCTGTGCTGGAGAGAGAAGTCCAGTATACCCTGGAAATGATCAAACTAGTACCACATAATGAAAGTGCATGGAACTATTTGAAAGGGATTTTGCAGGATCGGGGTCTTTCCAAATATCCTAATCTATTAAATCAGTTACTTGATTTACAACCAAGTCACAGTTCCCCCTACCTAATTGCCTTTCTTGTGGATATCTATGAAGACATGCTAGAAAACCAATGTGACA
>CAUYQV010113825.1:0-11493 GCA_963574575.1 Galagoides demidoff | reverse complement strand
ATGCTCTTGTAAAGAATTAATTTCTCTTCCTCCCTCCCTTTCTTTTTACTATCCTTGCTTCATATAGTACTGTAGAATAAATTTTCAGAAGGAGGGAGGGAAGTGGGGTCTTGGTGTGTACCATAACTTTTGGGGGGCAAGACATGATTGTAAGAGGGACTTGACCTAACAAATGTAATCAATATAACCTGGTTTCAACGAATCCCCAACAGTAAAATTTTAAAAAAATGTTTTTTCTCTTCCTTATCATTTTCTATTCTCTAATTTGCTTTATTGTAAGAATACAGTATATAATACATACAACACAAAAAATATGTGTTAAATGACTCTTCACCTTATGGGTAAGTTCCAGTCAGTAGGATATTAGTAGGTAAGTTTGGGGGGAATCAAAAGTTGAACAAGGATTTTCAACTGCATGGGGGTAGGTGCCTTTAATCCCTGTGTTGTTCAAGGGTCAACTGTACACAAAAGTTTTAGCTCCTAATCAGGTGGTTCATTTCACATATCAACCAGCTATGCTATATGCCTACGGTCAAATTCAAACAATCAGCAAATTCTTTATGAGTAAATACAGCACAGTAGCTAGAAAAAAAAACTATCAGCTTTCTTTCAGAAAGCTAACCTTGCATTTACAAGTCAATTAAGTAAAAAAAAAAAAAAATCTGTAACTTCCACAATGTATATTTCTTCTAAAACATTTCCTTTGAAATATGTTATGTCTGACATAGTCCCTTGGCTTTTTTTTTAAAACAAAGTCCCACAATGCCATCGCTAAAAAGATGTGTCCCTGGAAAGCTGAAAGGAAGATGCATGGGGTGGGGAGTCGTAGTTCTTCCCTACTGTCTTTACCCTTTGCTTTGATAAAGGTTTACTGAACGCCTACAATTGTTCTAAATACATCTAGATATAGCAATGAATAAGACAGACAAAGTCCCTACCCTCTTGGTGCTTACACTCTATGGAGAATTAATAGATCAAACAAAGTTAAGAAGCAGGTCTTGTGATGGAGCCCTGCAGGCAGGAGAAGCAACCTGGGCCCAAGAATGCACTCTGTCTGTTTTAGAGACAGGTACTGTGTGACGAGTACACAGTGAGTGACAGAGAACGGCGAGAAATAAGGTTCAAGCAATGGCCATGAATTGGTTTTTTTAAAAAAATAAAAACAGGGTGGTGCCTGTGGCTTAGTTGGTAAGGCGCTGGCCCCATATACCGGAGGTGGCAGGTTTGAACCCAGCCTTGGCCAAACCACAACAAAAAAATAGCCAGGCATTGTGGCAGGCGCCTGTAGTCCTAGCTACTCAGGAGGCTGAAGCAAGAGAATCACCTAAGCCCAGGAGTTGGAGGTTGCTGTGAGCTGTGTGATACCATGGCACTCTTCTACCAAGGGCAATAAAGTGAGACTCTGTCTCTTAAAAAAAAAAAGAAGAAGAAGAAGAAAGAAAAGAAAAGTAATATAGATTTATTTGTGAATACTTTTATGGTGAGTCTAGAAACAAATGCCACCAGGAGAGTATTCACAGACTTATTTCAGATCAACATTTATAAATAGTTACAGTCAAAATCATTAAGCAACACTGGTATTTATCATGTACTAGTTCTCTTAAGACGTCCTTTGGTTTAAAAATAGTAGCTGTTGATTCTTAGTGGAAATTTTTCCAAACTTTTATGTATGTTGGCCTGGGGAAATATTTAATGAAGAAGATTTCAGTGGCAATCGCAATAACAATAAAAATAAACAGGACGCAATGAACTGAAAAGCTTCTGCACAGCTAAGAGACACAACAAGTAAAGCAAATAGACGACCTTCAGAATGGGAAAAGATATTTGCATGTTATGAATCTGACAAAGAGTTGATAACTAGGATCTATAGAAAGCTCAAATTAATCAACAAAAAAGAGCCAACAATCCCATCTATCACTGGGCAAGAGACATGAACAGAACCTTCTCTGAGGAAGACAGATGAATGGCTAACGAACACATGAGAAAATGCTCATCATTCCTAATCATTAGAAAAAGACAAGTCAGAACCACCCTGCGATATCATCTAACCCCGGAGAGAACAGCCCACATGGCAAAATCCCCAAGCTGCAGATGCTCGTGCAGATGTGGAGAGAAATGGACACTCTCACAGTGTTGGTGGGACTGCAAACTCATACAGCCTCTTTGGAAAGAAGTGCGGAGAATCCTCAAAGAACCCAACTAGACATTCCAGTTGAACCACCCAGATGAAAAAATACCATTTTATCATAAAGACATTTGCATTAGACCATTTATCACAGCTCAATTTACAACTGCCAAGAGGTGGAATCAAACTAAATGCCCATCAACCCAGGAATGGATCAATAAACTGTGGTATGTGTTTACCATGAAATATTATTCTCCAAATTGATCTTTTCTCTGAGTTTACATTTCACATATTATTTGGTTTTAAAATGAATATGTATGTTTTTTTTTTTTTTTTTATTGAGACGGAGCCTCAAGCTGTCCCCCTGGGTAGAGTGCCATGGCATCACAGCTCATAGTAACCCCCAACTCCCAGGCTCAAGCGAGTCTCCCGCCTCAGCCTCCCAAGCAGCTGGGACCACAGGCGCCTGCCACAACGCCCAGTCATTTTTTGGCTGCAGCCATCGTTGCTTGGCGGGCCCGGGCTGGGGATCCGAACCCGCCACCCTAGGTGTATGTGGCTGGTGCCCTAGCCGACTGAGCCACAGGTGCCGAGCCATAAATGAATATGTATGTTTAAGAAATTTGGATAAAAGCTTCTAAGTTTTACATACAGGAATTTTAATTGTCATGGAAGAATAACTTTTACTCCATTATCTACACACTTACAGATAGAACAGGGAGGTTTACTTGGGTAAAAATGTCTTATAATGAAAAACCCAATTTGCTCAATTTGGAGGATTTCAACATGGAAAATACCGACCTCAGGAGACAGCACAGAGTAAGCCTGGGGGGGTTTCTCCAGGGACACCGGGAGGCAAAACTGGCCTGTCTTCAATCGTCCATTCTGAAGCATCGGTATCCACTTAGAAACAAACAAAAAAAAACAATTCTAATGTAAGTATGTTATAACAATATTTACTTGGAAAGCCTGTTTTAAGAGCTTGACATAAGCCAAATTCAACTCATCACCAAACCTGGAGAGATTTAATTATGTAACTCATAATAATAAGCCTTCCTAATTCCTCCAGAGAGAGGCTTCTCTGATGGTATTTTACAAAGGAAGACATTCCTAAAATATCATTATTACTAACCCTACGATATTTAAATCTATAGAGGGTTCTTATCACATAAGGGAAAGTTGAGCTTAGAGAATGGCCACAAACTGAATCAATTTTAAATCAATTTTAAAACAGTCACAATGTAAACATGGAAGAAAGATTGGTTAGCTATGAATGCTAAAAACAAAACCAAAAAATATGAATGTAAATTTTTTCTTATCGTTGGCAAAATTCACGTCATAAACTGCAAGAGATAAAAATGATGAATCAAATGTTGATTTTTCTCTTTGGGGGGAAAGCACGATTTTTCTGACAACACTGTGTGACAGCACATCAGGATAGCCTTGATCTTAGGTTTACCTTTGCAATTCACTCATAATTTTTGAAAAATATTCAAGGTTTAAGTTTCTTTTGTAAAAGTCTCCTTTACCCATTTTTTCGAATCATTCTCTTCTGACCAAACTTTGTAACTATTATATTTATAAATACTATTGAGTAAACAATCAGGACAAACACCTAAGTGTTTACATGCATTAATTAATTAACCAAATCATATCAGTTAACTGTACTAATGAGCATTTTTTACTATGATGATTCTCCCTAGCCCACACAACTTCATAACTGCAGGGAATCAGACAGAGAATATTCTAACAATTAGAGACATCAACTATATGTTAAATATTTAATTATTTTTGAGATCAAACCGCTAAATGTTTAACAGAAAAGACTTACTGTATATCCAACTGGGGTTTCCAGAGGAGTATTTTGTTTCTGTTGACAACTAACATGATAAAAAGTGAAAAGCAAGTGATGGTGGTCAGTTAGAGTAGCAGGGAGTTTAACCTTGATCTCTTCATGAAAATCAGGAGACCTTCATATAAAAAAGGAAAAAACAGAGTCAGTAATGTGTTCAAAATAAACGGTAAGTGCATTGGTTTATTTGAATAATTTAAAAATTAATTGTGCTTAACTTTTCCTCCAGTCTAAAATTTTTTTTTTCTTTTACTCCCAATCTCTAAATAATTAAATCCTATTTTCAAATGAGGGAGCTGCCACTATTTCTGCAGTTTCTCATTCCATTTTTATGAATGGTCTGAGTAATCCTACAATTTGAAAATTCATTAGTAATCACCACTTTGATGCTAAAATCTTCATTAGATTAGGAACTGTGTAAAAGAGGACACGAGGTTAGGCTTTCTATTTTAACAGGCCAATTTTGACACCAATTACATAGAGAAAATGGTGAGTTTTGTAAGTGTATATTATAGAATGGTACCATAGAAAAACAATTTTTATGTTTCATTTTAAAATTAATTCACATCATCCTTTTGTTAGAAAAGGAAAAAGGTATCTTTTAAAGCTTAATGTCGAGTTGGGCTTTTTATGAAATGTCTTATATCAATCATCTCATTGTTAAAGAAATAAAAAATGTTACCAAACTAAGGCTAGTACTGATTGACTGCTTAAAAAAAAAATAAAGAAGAAGAAGAAGAGGAAAGAAAGGAAGATAAGATCAGGGAATGCCCACAAATTGCATTAGTCCCCCAGTTTAGAAGCATTCCCAGAAGATACTAGAATATAACAAATCATGTATTTGATGAAACCAAGAGCACTTCCTTCTCAACACTCGTTGAGGGCCATTTTTATTGAAAAATACGGCTGTTATTCCTGATATAGACTTATCACACCAATCTTCCATATTCAGTTAGTACCTCTCAGGATTATATTCAATAAAAATGCAAGCAAACTGTATGGCCCAACTATTTTAAAGTGAAGGTTATCCCACCAACTATGGTTTTTTTCTTACACGCTAATAGGTCAAATATCCTTCTATCTCCAAGGAGTCTCAATAATACTAACAGGTGTAGGTTTGACCACAGAAAATAATAAGTTGGACTAGACTTTTAATAACACCAACAAGAAAGACAGCTAATGCTAGTCTCCTGAGAACTCGATGACCTTGGTGAGACAACAACCAAAAGGGTGCTGAGCAGCTCCTGACTGGTGCCACCGATCACCACTGGAGTCTGAGAAAGTTTAATTTACCAGCAATGCCCAGCAGAACCTTCGTTAATTCCCCTAATGCTGACAGCAACAAAAATAAAGACCTAGCCAAAAGCTGTAATGATTTTAGAAGCTCCAATCTTCTTTATCAACGTATTTCTTGGTATTGAGTGTTTCAGTTCATTTCAGTCCTGAAATCACATTATGTGAAGGATTTTGTGAAAAATTAAATATCTAAGAGGGTCATGGACTCAAACAGTAGATTTAACTGCCCACCTTCAGGCTAAATATTGTGTTACTTTTGTGTTAACTTTAAAGATGAATATGAAAAATTACTCTGATTCAGTATATTAAGAATACCAGTAAGACATACATATATATGCTATAAAACAAGGTTGGCAAACACTGGCCACAGGCCAAATCCAGTTCATTGCCTAATTTTGTACAGCCTTAAAATTAAAATGGTTTTTACATTTTTAAATGGGAGAAAAAAAAATCAAAAGAATACAAATATTTCATAGTGTGAAAATTTTATCGAATTCAAATTTCAATGTCTATAAATGAAGTTTTATTGGAACACAGCCACACCTGATTCTTGCAACTTTACTCTCTGTGTACAGCTGTGTTTGCACTACAAGGCAGTGTTGACTGAAGGAGAGACCATATCCAAAGGCCTAGAATACAAACCATCCAGTCCTCTGCAGAAGTGTTTGCCAACCCTGGTCTTAGGGCATATAGAGGTAAGAGCTTTAAGAACGGAGCTGAACAGATTACTTCAAGTTTGAGATCAGGGAATTATGATTTAGGAGGTGACATCTGGCACTGGCCTTAAAATAAGCAGAAGTTCAATAAACAGAGGGAACAGATATTATAATTTTTTAAAAAATCCATAAGAATGGCTCAGAAATAGGAAAGCATGGGATATGTTTGATAATGAGGCAGAAAGAAAATCTATATTTAAAAGCTGATTGGGTAATGAGATAATAGGAGCAAGAAGGCAAAGATGTCTTAAATTCTGAGCCAGAGTAACAGAAATATGGTGGCCCTATCAACAAAAATAAAGAGTCGGACAGAGACAGGGTCCGGGAAAGAATCCAGGAGAGCTACCTGGAAACTGAGAAGGCAGCGGGGCACCCGAATGAACATATTCAATAGGCCACTGAAAATAAAATCTGTATGTCAGAGAGAAGGTTATGATTGAAAATAAAGAGCTGAGAACAATCAGCACAAACAGGAAAGAAGCAGAATCTTCACTGATGATGAACCTGGGCGACACACGTGAGATTATTCAGGAGGAGAACAAGGCGCTCGAGCCTGGGTGGGGTGGCTACACTCACAGGAAAGAGGACAATTACTACACAAAAGGAGTGTTCAAGGGTAGAAGAAAACCAAGACAGGGTCACAGGATAAAGGTAAGAAAGAAGGACGTTTTCATGAGGGCAAGGAAAATACACACCATACATCAGCTTTGAGAAAAAGACTTTTGTGTTTTTTCTTTAAGCCTGGGAAACTTAAACTTCTTCCTGAGAATAAGAGATGGGGGCAATGAAGCGGGAGACTGATGAGGCAAAAGAAGGGGTAACTAATGCATATTCTGGAAGAGGCTGGACAGGACGGTGTGAGAGCAGAGGTGAAAGCATTTACCCTGAGCAGGGAGTGAGCTGTTACTCCCTTTGAAACAGAAGGATTGGCATTTCAGTAAGGAGATCCTGAGGTGAGGAGCAGAGAGGTCTCAAGTTGGAAGGTCTGAATAAATTTAATGAAAGGAACGCTGAGAGTAAATTACACAGAAAAGAAGTAGGAGCTAGTGCTAAGTGAGAGGGAAGATTTTAAAAAACGATGATGGTAATAAGAGACCAGTGGGGCCAACGAGAAGATAAAACTAATTCCTGCAGCCCCATCGTATGGTACAATAACATCGATTTGTAAAAGTCCTGATTGTTATCATTTTCTGGTTTTCTCCAACAGCGTTCAATAATCCCTGACAAAGGAAGCAGAAATGAAAGGTTATGCAAAAGTCGGCGATTTCTCAAGGAAGTAAAATGGAAAGTCACTAAATCCAAAGATTACTAGGTGCTGAGAACACCCTTAATTTGACTACGAGGTTTGAGCTTAGTGAAGAATTCAGGAAAACTACAAAGTACCAGGGAAAATAATTGGGAAAGACCAAAGGACCAGAGGCCACAATGATAATCAATAACAATATAATAAATACGAGAGATTCAGAGAATTTGACAGAAAAGACATTTTGTGTACAAAGTCTTGTATCTGAGATGTCTGCGGAGAATGGCTGTGTGTCTACAGACTGGGAATCGTAACTCTGATGTCAGCTCGAACCTGGCACGTTTGGTGCAGCAGAGTCTCTGGTACACACACTAAGGTGAGCGCTAACAGTGCCGCTGAGAAGTGGGTAACTTTGAAAGAAATATTGGAATTCAGTACCTGTTGTGATATACTACGGCTGTGTACGCTTCCTTTGAAAATTCTGAACAGCTAGATTTACCAAAGATTACCTGAAACAAATAACAGCACGTTGAAACTTTGTTGTAGTAAATGCTGGATGTTTCATATCTATGTAAGAATTTGTCTGATTTAATAACTATTTGAGAAAAATGGGCAACATCGGCCCAATGAAGAACAATGTGCCTGAGGACGCTCGTTTAAAAGTTCAATTGCTTAACTATATAAACCCCAGAGGCAGACCCATCTGACATTCAAACATTCGAAAACTTTTATCAACTGTATTTATATCTATGGGTAATAAGGTGCCTTTCGCTCCTTTTTCTTAAAGAAGGTGAAGAATTAATTTTTAAACTGAAAACAGCATCTCACTTGGAATTTACCTAAGGAACATGACCCTACAGTAGTGCCATGATCACCTACACAGACTGCTGGCTTCTCCACCAGGTCAGCAGAGTCACTCTGAAAGTCAAATATAAATTATTTATAAATTATAGTAAAAATCCTATTTTAGGTCAAGGTATGGATCCCTCTGCTTCTAGGACTACTTGCAAGCTATTGTACAATGGAGGAGGAGCTCCATTCTTAAATTCTTACATAATGTGTGGTTTTCTTTTTTTTTTTTTTTAATCCACCACATTTAAAAAAAAAATACTAGTTTTGGAAAAAGTAAAATAATTCAGCCTTGTATATCTGCCCTTTTAGTTCTAACAGTCACATGGTGGCTAATTAGGACTGCTGATTAAATAAATGGTTTAATGATGTCAAGGTCATAGTTCTAACTCCTATGTGAGATAGTTAGATTTGCAGTATTATTTAACCACAAATTAAACTCTTAAGTCATCTAGTCTCCTTTACATCTGCATTTCCATCAACACGACTGGTAAAACAGCTCAATGTTTCTTCCTTTTATAAACGGATTAACTGACATAGTCCTTAACTCAAAGGATAGACTAGCAGATATTTCTGTTTCTTTTTGCAACACATATTTTAAACATATGAAAAGTGTAATAACTAAGACTCTCCTATGTAAATAGTACTTCATCAAATTGCTAACACCTTACTTAGTATGTTCCCATAAAATGTAGTTCCAGGGCCAGAATTATGAAGTTTACAATTTTTTTCATGCCAATGTAATATGATCAAAAAATTATCATACAATCCATTTAAACAGTCCTTATTTTTAAAACATAAGCAAACACAGTATGCCTATATTTATACACTCTTTCAAAACAGACACATAAACATAAAAACATACATTTCTAACCAAAACACAAGTGAAGGAAATGCAGTACCTTTTCCTCTCCCCTGAGAAGCCACCACTTTTCATAAAATAACTTGTTTATTTTCACAACGTGAAGGATACCAAGTGGAAAGTGTTCCTTTTTTGACCATTTAACATGTACTTTTAGTTTTGTTTTTTTTTTTAGAGACAGAGTCTCACCTTGTCACCCTCGGGAAAGTGCTGTGCAGTCACAGCTCACAGCAACCTCCAGCTCCTGGGCTTAGGTGACTCTCTTGCCTCAGCCTCCCAAGTAGCTGGGACCACAGGCGCCCGCCACAACACCCAGCTATTTTTTGTTGCAGTTTGGCCAGGGCTGGGTTTGAACCCGCCACCCTCAGTATATGGGGCTGGCGCCCTACTCACGGAGCCACGGGCACCGCCCTAACATGTACTTTTAATCCTTCAGCAACATGCATCAATGTACCAAGCACTATGACAGGCATTGAGATAAAGGCATGAGTAAGACACACTCCTTGCCCTCAAGGAGCTCACAGTCTAACGGGCAAGATGAAGAAATAAACACACAGTCAGAAAATGATAAGGCTCCTGGAAGCAGAGATGTTATGGCAGCACCAAAAAGGGAGCGGCCTAACTGCCCGCAGAGGCTGGTCACACCTGGGGCTCTGCAGAGGCGGCCACGCACATGCTAAGGTAAGAGAGTTTGATAGGGCTGGGGGCAGTGGCTCCCGTCTCTAATCCCAGCACTCTGGGAGGCTGAGGCAGGTGGATGGCCTGAGCTCACAGGTTAGAGACCAGCCTGAAAAAGATCTCTAATAAATAGCCGGGCATTGTGGTGGGCACCTGTAGTCCCAGCACTTGGAAGGCTGAGGCAAGAGAATCACTTACGCCCAAGAGTGTGAGGTTGCTGTGAGCTGTGATGCCACGGCACACTACCCAGGGCGACAAAGTGAGACTCTGTCTCAAAAAAAAAAAAAAGAAAAAGAAAAAGGAGATTGTTAGGCCAACAATAAAAACAGATTTTACCAATATTACATTTGTCATAAGCTCAAGCTCATGTGGGAATTCACCTACAGGCTGACAAAGCATTAATTTCAGAACCTGGTACCTTTTCATCAATTCTGATAGTACACTCATCCCTTGAGCAGAACTGAAAAACCAGTAAAGATTTGGTTTTTTGGTTTGCCAAAAAAATGGCAATTCCAGACCTCAAAAATAAACTCTACACTCTTTCCACAAATATTTGGTCAACACACTTTACATATAAGGATCTATAACAGACGCCGTGGAGAATACAAAGATGAATAATTTGTGTTCACTGTTGTCAAGATTCACAAATATTGATGAAACTCAGGCAACAGGGGAAAAGAAAATAGATCTTTCCCATCTAATGGGTGGGAAATTAGAAGAATTCAAATAAAAGATGGACGCAGAAGAATAAAATAAGCCTGCTAATGAGGCACCTATTCTTAGCTCATTTCACTGCACTAGGGTTCTCAAAGGTTGAACATTTTCAGCGATAGTTTGCATGTTACCAACTTCAGTTGAGCCAAAAATCTATTGTCATGGAAATTGCATTTATTAGTGTTCCACAAATCCTCAATGACAATTTGGGCAGTCAAGAGTCTCTCCAGTCTGGCCTCAACCTAGTCTTTCTGACTTGCTTTCCATTGCTGTGGCTCACTGAAGCTCACCAGGATTCGTGGACGTTCCCATCTGGAACTGCTGTCCTTCCCCACTTTCTAGACCCCCTACCACCAACACTGTGACAGCTTTGGTTTCAGCACAGAAGCCCCTCTTCTGTGTGATGCCTGCTTGTCACCTCACGGAGTCACTCCCTTCTGCCTCTCAGTATCTATTCCTTTGATCCTTGTGCCAATCTTTTAATAACTAGCACACCTGTGGTTCTCAACATTGGCTGTAAAATGTAATCCCTTGGTGAAATCTAAAACTACTGATACATGGCTCTGATCCCTGCAGATAATGATTTACTTCAAACACGATTCAACCTGGGCACTGACATTTTTAAAAGCTTCCTGGATGGTGGCCGGGCGCGGTGGATCACACCTGTAATCCTAGCACTCTGGGAGACCAAGGCAGGAGGATTGCCTGAGCTTAGAAATTTGAGACCAGCCTGAGCAAGAGTGAGACCCCGTTTCTACTAAAAATAGAAAAAATAGCCAGGTGTTGTGATGGGTGCCTGTAGTTCCAGTTACTTGGGAGGCAGAGGCAAGAGGGTCTCTCAAGCCCAAGAGTTTGAGGTCATTGTGAGGTATGACACCAAAGCACTCAACTCAGGGCATAGAGTGAGACTCTGACTCAAAAATTAATTAATAATTTATTTGGCTCGGCGCCTGTGGCTCAATGGGCTGAGGCGCCAGCCACGTACACCTAAGGTGACGGGTTTGAATCCCCAGCCCGGGCCCGCCAAACAACAATGATGGCTGCAACCAAAAATGGCCGGGCGTTGTGGCGGGCGCCTGTGGTCCCAGCTACTTGGGAGGCGGAGGCAGGAGACTGGCTTGAGCCCAGGAGTTGGAGGTTGCTATGAGCTGTGATGCC